>ML289795.1:1261-26064 GCA_005239495.1 Nicotiana undulata | reverse complement strand
TGGTTGTAATTTTCAACTAGTCTTCAAGATAATTTTGCTTATTTCAAATGCTTGCCGAAATGGTTAATTTCTATTTTCCATTTTTGCAATTTCTTTATCATTTTTGCTTTTAATTGATTTGTTTCTCTTAGTTTCTGAAAATATATTATCTCTTTCTTAGAATTTTTCTTTTGTCAGTTAGTCTCCAATAATATAATTCCTTTTAATATGTGTTGCAGCTTATCATGATGACAGATGTGCATGTTTCTAATAATGATGGAACTGCTGATGTAATCTCAAATCCACCGCCAGGTAAGTTAATTCATTTGTTAAAATCGAGCCCTATAAAATCTCTAGCTTATATATATATTACATCTAAGTATTTTCATATATAGCTGAAGGTAAAAAGAGAAAAGGAAGAGGGAAGACTACAGGGCTTTCGATCCAAAAGAAACGCAAAGATAGTGACAATGGAAAGTTGAAGGTGACTATTCCACCAGATCGAACTGTAGCAGTAGGTCCTGGAGCTAATGATTTTGTTACCGAGCTCTCTGTTAAAGTTATGCATAATGCTAGGCATGATGTCAAGAACTGGAAGGAAGTTCCTGATATTGCAAAAGATAGGATTTGTGCTCATATATTGGTAATTAACTGTGTTCCCTTAGAATTTTCTTGCTGGTCCAGTACACATAAGAAAATTCTCAATATAAGTATACAAATAAAGTATACTAATAAACCAACTTTAGAAAAGCTGACTCCGAACATATCTTGGTTCACATGTAGAAAATCAAAATTCTATTTTAAGTAAGCTCACTTAAGTTTTTTTTTTTGAATTCAGGACACCTTCCAACTTCCAAACACACAACACAATCGGGATACTATCCTTAAAACAGCTAATAATCTATATAGATATCGTCGTAGTAGGCTCCATGATCATTTCTAGAAATATGCTACAAAGGAGGAATGCTTGCAGAACATGCCATCCGATGTTAATGAAGCTGAATGGAGATTCTTAGTTGATTATTTCGATTCTGATACTTTTAAGGTAAAAAAGTATTACTTAAGTTAGCAGAATTTCTGTTTTACCTTTATTTTTTCATTTGGTCATTTCTAAATTCTAATTTAACAGTATGTTATCTAGGCGATAGTAGATATTCATTCTTCTTAGTTCTTGGAATAGATTATTGGACATTCATTTGTATTGGAATATATTTATGGATTCAAATTTAATACAGAGAATGAGTGAGCGAAACAAAACCAATAAGGGAAAACAAGAAATGAATCATATTTGCGGCAGAAAATCCTTCCAGGCTGTATCTTTTGAACAGGTAATATATATCTTTATTTTGATGAATCTTAGTTATTTTTTATTTAATAACATAAAATGATTTTTTTGGGTAGAGAAATACAAGCACCGGAAAAGAGCCAAACTTGCAGAAACTTTGGAAATTGACTCACATGAAGAACGGACATTGGGTTAATGATGCCTCTGCGGAATTAAATGTACGTGTGAAACTCTTATTCCAAGAATGTGAGTCTGTGAAAATAAATATTGAAATTTAGAGCATGTATAAAAAAATTTGTAGGATAAGGTGAACGAATATGTTGCTGAACAAATTCAAGAAATTGAAGAGGATACTGATTTGGACCCGATAGTTAATGCTGCATTTGTGAAATTTATTGGAGAAACGTCAAGTTATTGCCGTGGTCAAGGATTAGGAGTTAATTCTACAAGTAGGAAATCCATGAATGGAATTCAAGAGAAACTGCAAGCACAACAAAAAGAGGTGGAAGAAGAACGACGTAAAAGAGAGAGTGTAGAATGCCAGCTAAAGGAAGTAAAGATTCAGCTTGAGGAGGAGCGAAAAAGTCGAGAAGCCATTGTGTGTGACCAAAAACTATTGAAACAGAGCATGGTGGCACTAGCATCCCATTTTCTAAGTAATAAGGTATTTCAATTACTTGTTTTTGATCCTAAGATTATTTCGCTCAAACTAAACAACAGTTAAAGTGATATCATCACAGTCAAGCTGACAGTAATATGCATAATTAAACAAAAAGACTGAGAAAAGAAAATACTTTGATTGTGGAAATGAAGATATTAAAACAATTGAATACATAAATTTCTCTTGTCGCACTATCTCTGTTTCTTCTTTGTTCCTGTATCATTCCTCTCTACTGATTTGTACGACAAATTAAGTTATGTAGTTTTACTATGTTTAACAGAATGGAGTTTCTACTGGAATTCTCAACATTATTTCTAATTTAAGTGGTTCAGATGAGGCAAGTTGTTCAAGACTTATGGATGACATAACGGTAAGAAAATTTCGTCTAACTCTTGTAAAGTTTTTTTACTGTCAGTAACATAAATTGGTAAAAGTTTTTTTTGGTGCTTCTTACCGCTGATTTTAGTGTGAGACATGAAGTGTTATATGCTTTTCCTACTAGACTACTGTTACTTGACTTTGTGTAGTTTGTTTCAGTTTCACTTGTCCAAACTTTGTTGTCTTTTAGCTTCATTGTGAATCTTTTAGTATATATATATATATATATATATATATCTTTTAGTCTGGACTTGTGTAGTTTATAGTTTTTTTTTTTATAAAAAATATAATTATAATTTGTCTTCTTTTGTAGGATGAGCATGAGTAAACCAACATAGCTGGCGATATGGTTAATCAATATGCACAAGTTATCGGAAGAAACTTTGCTTTTATGATTGTTATTAGAATAGAAAATATGACTCTTGGAGATGTTCTTGTTTTTTTTTTGTAAGTAAAAACATATATTTTAATGGTATTTAGTTTTTGAAAGTATGTAAAATACTTAGTGCTTCAGTTGTATTGACTGTTGCAAATATATATCATATATAGTATCAATTTATCTTCTATCTATCTATATACATACACATATATAAATGTAAATTGTGATGTTTTACAAGATAGAAAATGTAAATGTGTATGTAGCAACTACATACTTATTGTTGCTAAATATAATATTATTGGTAAAAAGTAATTTTGTGGCCACAACAATACTTGTTGCTAAAAGTCTTTATAACAGAATATTACCTACCCTCCCGCCATTATTTTTTGCCACAAGTAATATTGTTGTGAAAAAATAATAATTTATCGCAACAATAATTGTTGTTGCTAAATATTTTCATAAACCACAATTACGTGATCAAAATATAATTAATGGCAACAACATATTTTGTTGCGTTAAGACATATTTGCAACAACGTCTTTTGTTGTTGCAAAAACTTTTCCCATCAGCATTTATTGCAACGGCGTGCAACAACTTTCCTGTCGTTGGCAAAAGCACTTTTGGCAACAATATTTAATATATGGCAACAAAAAAATTTGTTGCAAATTTCATACTTTCTTGTAGTGACTTATAGGTTCTTAACTAATGGCTATACATGCCAGGTTCCGTTCACTCTTCCAATACAAAACTAGGAGGAATAAAGTGACGAAAATTCTCTTAAGGAAACCCAGACGAAGGGAATTAGGAGCACAGGCCCACCTTGTCAAAAAATACGATACCGACGACACCAAGCTTTCCGGCCAACCAAACATTTCTCTCTATCCCAAGCTTTCCGGCCCTTTTTCTCCTTAATTTCGTGTAATGTCAAAGCCACAAATAAATTAACTACAACGAAAAAAAAAAGAATAGAGATATAGTTGATGTGTTTAAGGGAGGTTATGGCGGTGAATGGCTTTCATGGCGGGGGGCAAAAATAATGATGAAGGAAGGTGTAGAAGGTGAAATGAAAAAAAGAGTGGGAAAGAAAAGAAGAAGTAAAAAAAATTGAAATAGTGCATCATTTGATACATGACGCGTGTAAGCACAGTCCACCAACAAGACTGAAGGAGGTAAGAATTTAGTTTAGATGAAAATAGTGGGGTGTAAATCATTTTTTCAGACAAATTTAATGGGTATTTTATGCATTTTCTCATTTAAGTATGGTAATTTTTTTTTTTCTGAAAGAGAAAGACAAGGAAAGAAATATTGGTTTAAGTGTTTAATCTTCTTTAAGATAAATTATTAACAGGTGTTATGATATTATTGGTGTGTGATATTATATGAAAAATTAATTAAAAAAAGTGATGTGCATTGTACATAATTTTAAAAGATTACGTGTGTAATATAAAGTAAATATGGTCAAAGATACGTTGATCTTTTGGCATACATGGAGGAATCCGTAAAAAGTTGGAAACATGTTTGCCAAATACTGTATCTACTAACATACAATCGTAGGGGACCACACCTTAGAGTCTTAGACCACCAAAAAGAAAAGAAGGAAAATGGGGGATATATCTTACGTGCGAAGAATCGATTAAGTTCTAGACAAGTGTAGAACATGGACAACATAAAGGAACAGAAGCTCCTAGAAATATGTCACCTTCTGCTTCCATTCCCATCTAGAAGCTTCTATGTTTACACTATATTATCATCCCAACTTCTCGCAACATTCTCTGCAGTCCAACGCGAAAAACCAACTAAAATACACCAAGCCCAAAATCCCGTAATATCTCAAAATTGAAACACACACAGTTAATCTAAGAGGAGGAAGATGGATTTCAGGCTAATGGGTATCGACACACCGCTTCTCCACACTCTCCAGCACTTGATGGACGCCGCCGGCGAAGATTCCGACAAGTCCGTCAACGCCCCATCGAGGAACTATGTACGTGACGCTAAGGCAATGGCTGCAACACCAGCCGACGTGAAGGAATATCCAAATACCTATGTGTTCGTTGTGGACATGCCGGGGTTGAAATTTGGAGATATTAAGGTGCAGGTGGAAGATGACAATGTGCTGCTGATCAGTGGAGAAAGGAAGAGGGAAGAAGAGAAAGAAGGGGCTAAGTATATCAGAATGGAGAGAAGGATTGGGAAATTCATGAGGAAATTTACGTTGCCTGAGAATGCGAATACTGATGCAATTTCTGCTGTTTGTCAAGATGGGGTTTTGACTGTGACTGTACAGAAGTTGCCTCCACCAGAGCCTAAGAAACCCAAAACTATCGAGGTTAAAGTTGCATGAGATAATGGACTAGTTATTAAGTTAAGTACTCTGTTTTATGGACATGGAAATTGGAAGTGCTCTGGTTTGATGCTTGATAGTATGACTCAGTAATAAAAATGGCATAGATGTAGGGGTGGTTACATTTTCTTCTCTTCTTGTTTTATTAAGTACATGAAGGAACTAAATGTCTATCTCTTGTATACTGCAAGTGAAATGCTTCTACTAATATCCAGTTTTGTTTCATCGATTGCTATCAATATTTTCAATATATAGCGTGCAATTTCTTTTTATTTGAATAAGGATCAAATAATCTGACAGTTGGAGAAAATTGTATAACAAGGTTTTGAAAGTAAATTGTTTTAAGAAATTCAGGCCTTTATTGAGCATTAGCGACAAGGCATCGTCATTCTACGAAATCAATTGCAATCCGAAACCTAGGGGATTTTGATGTGTCTTATTGGAAAAGAAAAAGAAAAAGAAATATGAAGCGGAACTAATAAACGATTACAGAGAGGAGGGATTATGTATTGCAGAATAAACCTTATTGAGTCCGTAGAGTGATATACTCCCTCCGTTTCATAATATGTGGCCAATAACTTTGGACACATCCAAATTATAAACAGAAATAATTAGTGTGACTACTCTTAATTAAATATTGCAGTATAGTTGTAACAAATCAGAAATTCCTCACTATATAATAAGAACGAAAACACTAATTACAACTTTGAGATACCAATTGCACCGCTCAAACTACTGTAATGGAACTAAAACACTAATTACAACTTTGAGATACCAATTGCACCGCTCAAACTACTGTAATGGAACTAAGTAACTAAGAATAGAGATAAAAATGGGAATGAGAAGCAAAACTCATAGAAAGGGGATGAGGTACAGATTCAGAAGAGGAGATGAGAAGCACAGTCTTGAGCCAAAACTTCAACATAATTCATATCCCCTGTATTTCCCTGGATCCCAAATATAATGTCCTAACATTCTATTTGGTTGTTTAGTCATTGGACCTCTTCTCAATTTAGCTCCAGGCCCAATACTCTCAAGTGGATCAGCTTTGTTGCACACTTCTAACCCATTATCCCATACTGAGTCACGCAGGTTCACAATATCTCCCGCCTAAAACAGAACCTTCAAGGTTCGAGTAAAGCAGAAAATGCAGAAATATTCGCTTGACATTGTCAACAGCAAACGGTAAATGCAAAGCAACAGTAGGATAGTTGGTTTTCTCTTCCCATAGTTCCGCCTGACATCTAGGTAGTAGAAGCATATAACAGCACAACAATTTGGATCACCATCTACAATGAGATCAATCTAGCTAAGTGTGAAGTTGCACCATATATTTTGTCTTGAAGTAAAAACAATGTTATCCAATCAAAGGAGCCCTCAAACTTCAAAACACTATGTTGCATGAGTTGTTGTACTTTAGCTTCTGAAAGTTTTGAAGCAAGCCCGAGCCAATCCAGATTTTATTCTTTCATAAGTGATTGTTCCACTATTCTTTGTAGCCATGCTCGCGAACACATATTTTAGATACTTGATCTCTTTTTTCTGAAAAATCTGCTGCAATGACCTTTATTGGTGGTTTCATGAGAATGCATATTACCCTGAACTGCTTCAGTTTGGACAACACTACATGGACTATTGGCTTGTCTGCTGCTTCCTCCCATTGAAGCCATGGTTGTCCTATAACTTTTGCGGAAGTACCTCTCTGTTTCGTATCCTCTGCTAACATTGTTGGAACTAGGTCCTTTGCACTATTTGTTATGGATGGCCATGGCCAAGGAGAAAGTCATTTACTCCATCGATGAAGATATAAAGTCCAAATATAGTCGCTTGCGTTGCATATTCATCCTTGCTAACCAGTAGGGACTCTCTAGCTTAAGCTCCTTATGCATAACAACCATGAAATGGTCATTATGGACTACATTTGGGAGCTGTCTAAAACTATCAGTAGGATCTTTCTCTAACGAACATCCTCGGGTGATGGTTCCCTCAAACAACTTCCCTTCAGAACACAGTACCATCGGAAGGTGCATATAACACTTGTCCTTATAAATTGATGTAGGTAAAGTGTTGAGCAATTCAGTACTATGCAATTTAAAAATAAACACTGAAAATGTTGTCGCAAATATTTCTTTAACATTAACTCTTCCAACCAAGCTGGGTTTGCAGACTCAACCAACAAGATATCATCAGGAACATATGTCTCAATATCAAGGACCTCATTAGCCAATATGAACTTTTTATCACGTGGCATAACAGACACATGGCTAAGAAAAAGAATCACCCATGACTCCTTATGTGAAATTGGACTTAGCAGAAGACTATTTGGAACCCTTTGAGGAATGTTGTCAAATGCTAAGACTACACTGGTTCGTGATTTTCATCCTCCGCAATAGTAGTTCCACTTCGTATTTCCACGTTCCAATTGAAACAAAAGGAAACAACTAAGGAATTGAAATTACTGAGTGAACTTTCTAACAACTCAGTAGCTATCTCAAAATTGTCCACAAAGCTAAATACACCAGAATGTAGTGTAATATGTAATGGGCAAGTACCATGATCTATCCAAATATACATTCAAGTGCTCAAATATAATGTGTGGAGGAACAGACTCATCGGGATCAAATGGAAGGTATAGATATATGCTCATGAATCAATCTGATTTCATCCAAAATCAAGAGGCCATTCATGTCCCCGAGTGATTCTACCACTTCATTGTCAACCAAAGGTTGACCGACATGGTACGGAAAATTATCAAACGACTGTCTCGCATCAGTTCTAGAGTGCTTGTCATCTTCATATGTAACTATGTTACCTTCTGCATTGCCAATGATAAAAGGAAGTCTATAGGCAGGGATAATGAGATGGGTATTTACACAATCTTCACTCTCCGACTCCGGCTCTTTGCTTAGAATGGGACAAATAATCTCAAAGTCATTTGCCATAGGTGAGAACTCTTGAAAAGTTTGCCCAGCTCCTTGAGAAAAATTATCAAACACCTCGCCTTCGCGTGTTGCTGAGGATCCCTTAATTAGATTGATACTTGCCGAAACAAGAACTTCATAAACAGGCGTAGATTGCACAAGAGAGGCACTAACCTCATCTCTGTGAGAGCTTCCATCAACCACCTGGACATCCTCTGAATTTCCATTGTTTCAATCAGATCCCATTGCATCAGTAAGGACGTTAACATCTACTCTCTTTGTACCAAACACCTTGGAACAACAACAGCCATGTGACATGATGTCGAACACCTGGGCTTCAATTTCTGTAGAATATTTCTTGATGGTAGCCATGTTACCTTCCAGCAATGTGAGATGCTCTTTACGAAAACGAATTCGCACCTTTGCAGCAAAGTGTTCCCAATCTGTCAATTACTTGTTCCGAAGAAGCCAAACGAAACCACTCCAATGCATCACCGTCTAGGTAAATAGATGAGCGTAAAAATTTGTTATTTTTCAATGTGCCATAGAATTCAAAGTAGCGTTCAGCCTGAGAAATCCATACCTCTGGGTCCTCGCCACTGCATCGTCGGAATTCCACTAGAGTAGACTTACTCGTTGTAAGGTGCTCAAGCAACTCATGTAACAATGAACGAATTTCAGTAATATCCTTCGACCACGAATCCTTCACGCCCTTAATTGAATCATCGATAGTTCAAAATATTTGGTCTCCATTGAAGACCTCTGGATAAAAGCACTAATATAACAAACCCGAAATTCCTCGCTATATAATAAGAGCGGGAACACTAATTACAACATTGAGATATCAATTGCAACACTCAAACTTGCTATAATGGAAACTAAGTAACTAAGAATAGAGATAAGAATGAGGATGGGAAGCATAACTCAGAGAAATGGGATGAGGTACAGATTTAGAAGAGGAGATGAGAAGCACAATCTTGAGCAGACGCTTCCCCTGTATTCCCCTTGGATCCAAATATAATGTCCTAGCTTCTATTTGGTTGTTTAGTCATCGGGCCTCTTCTCAATTTAGCTCTAGGTCCAATACTCTGCTTATTGGCCTTTGAATTATAAATTGTCAACTGAAATATGAAGATTTAAAGTGTTAAATATGAAAGAAGTTGATATTTTTTATCCCTGATTTTATTAAATTGCATATGATATTCATGCTTAGTGTCTCACTTGATTATACTAAATTGACCTCTAGCAAGTATCCATTTCGACCTCTCGTCACTACCTCTCTGAGGTTAGGCGGGATACTTAATGAGTACACGTTGTTTTTGTTCTCATGCTACACTTGTTGTGCATTTTATTGCACAGGTACTTTCACAGCGATGTGGCTGACTTGGAGACTTAGGCGAGCTGCATCATCCGGAGACGACCCGCAACCGACAAAGTCTCCCTCAGATGTATTGTACTTTATTTTTTTCAAATTCCTTGTCCCATTGAATTTCAGACAAGCATTGTAGTACCTGTATAATTCTTAGAAATTTGCTCATGCACTTGTGACACCAGGTTCAGGGATTTATTACGGGATTTATTTACTATTTAAATTTGCTAAAGATGTTATGGTTTACTTAGTGAAAATTCGATAATTATTATTTAAGAAAATGAAAAAGGAATGATTTCAAAATATTATAATAAAGATTTCATTAAATTATTAAGTGTTGGCTTGCCTGACCGTGGGGTGCGACGCCATCACGACCTTTATGAATTTTGGGTCGTGACACTATTAGATCTAGAAAAAACACAAGTTTTCGGGTAGAATAATAACGCTATAATAAATGTCAACCTCTTGATGGAGAATGATGGGCAGTAAATAGTATGTAAAGATAAGAATTGAATGCATGCAATGGCAATAAATGTAATAACCGCAAGCCACACGTCCAAATGTCATGTGTTGAATATTGGAAACCACGTTTGTCAGCTGATGGAATAATCGGTAAAAATGAGAGATTCAGGATTCTTGGATCTATAATATTCGAAAAGGTAGTTCTCAGTGTTTGAGTCAATAGATAAGACAAAGTGAATATGCTCTTTTGATAGCTTTTTCGAGTGTTTCAGTCGCCCTTCCCCTTTTCTATCCCATTCTATGTATAGGGGACAATCTTCTAGTGACCCTAGAAAATATGAGGAATATTCTGTTGGAATATTCCCCATCTACGACTAGAACCTCGGCTGCCGTCATCGACATTTTTTAACTTGACCTCGTCCAAACTAAGGTCTCTGATTCCACTCGCAGCTCGACCTCGACTATTATCGTTGCCAAGGCCGACCCGAATTTTGACCAATACAATATGATTATTAAAAAGAACTATTACATTTTATTATTGTTTTTAATGTTATGTAATATGGCCTTCAGATGAATTAAAATTGAGCGAGGATCCCATGTAGTCATCTCAAATTCTTTGAGGCATCGTTTGTAAACTAGAATCCGTTTCTTTATAGATTTTTTTACCTTTTTTTAAAAAAAAAAAAAAAAAATTCAAAATGTGTTTGTCAATGAAAATTTGTAAATGTTTGAAGATTTTTCGAAAATGAAATTTCAAAATATATTAATTAAAAAAAAATCCTCACCCACAAAATTACAAATTTTTTTTACGTAATATACATGTCCAAACATTATTTCAAATATAAAATGTTATTTTTCAATTTAATTTTGGACAAATATTTTTTGTCGAAAATCGCAATTTTTTATTGAGTAAACGCCGACTAAGTTGCTCCAAACGGGAGTCACTATTTTCTGTTATGTCGATCGAGATAGAGGACTTTGACCTCAAGAAGCCAGCCACGACAGTTGGAAAGAGGGAATTTAAGTGATAATTAATGTTGTAAATAGAAGTACTACTTTTTTGTTTGTTTCTGAATATGGAATAAAGTTGAGCTTCTCCCTTTGAATATTTTAAGGTATATAACATATATTAAACACTATTTGTCAAAAATTTATTTATTTAAATTTAAATAATCTTGAAAAAATTTCTAACTTCGTCATTGATATCAAGGTCACACCTTTGTTTTCCGCAATTCAGCAGCACCACGAGTAAATAGAAGTATTAACGAAGGTACATGACGAATGTTTGAAATGTTTAAAAAGCAGAAACAAAATATCTAGGACCCACGTTTTGAGGCCATGGCTTAAATGACCACTTAACTATCTCATTTCTTTATTAAAGTCACTTTTCTATCGTTTGTAATAACAAAATCATTTAATTACGCATATAACACTCAGAAGATCACTCAATTAGATTTTTTAAATTTTTATTTGTCAAATACATATTTTACCCTCTAAATTATAAACATTTATCGTATTTTTATTTTAACTTTTTAATATTATGATTTTTTTCTTTTTAATTTATATTATGGACTTGCCTATAGAATAAATAAAATTTATTTATATATTAAAAATTAAAAGTATATAAACATATATAATGCTGGAATAATAAAATATTGAGCATAGTAAAAAAATTAATTTGAATAATTTCATGGTAATAATAATTTTGATAATAACAACAAAAATTCAAAAATTTATTTATAAAATTAAGAACGAAATAAACTAAAGGTTGTAAAATTTATATTCCAGCACATAATATAAAAATAGTTATTCAAATAAAAATATTTTTACAATATATACTATATATATTTTAAAATTATGCTCAATTATATTATTATTCCGATATTACATAAGTATTTTTTTTATAAATAAATTATATTTCTTCTATAGGTAATTCTATAATATAAATTAAAAAGAAAAAAAATCATAATATTAAAAGTAATGGACTTCCCACATCTTAGACCAAAAAAAGAAAAAATGGGGGACTGTGATCTGACAATCAACAAGGTTCTAGACAAGTGTAGAACATGTACAACGTGAAGAAGAAAAGCTACTAGAAGCATCCAACCTTGTGCTCATATTTCCTTCCGGAAGCTTCTACCTTTCCTCTATATAATCACCTCAACTTCCCTCAACACTCTCTGCAATCGAAAGCAAAAACCCAATTCAAATACAGCAAATCCAAATCCAACATCCAAAACAATCTCAAAATTGAAACCAATTCAACCAAGAAGAGGAAGATGGATTTCAGGCTAATGGGTATCGACACACCACTCTTCCACACTCTTCAGCACCTCATGGACGCCGCCGGTGAAGATTCCGACAAGTCCGTCAACGCCCCATCAAGGAACTACGTACGTGACGCTAAGGCCATGGCTGCAACCCCAGCCGACGTGAAAGAGTACCCCAATTCTTATGTGTTCGTAGTGGACATGCCGGGGTTGAAATCTGGAGATATCAAAGTGCAGGTAGAAGATGACAATGTGCTGCTGATAAGCGGAGAAAGGAAGAGAGAAGAAGAGAAAGAAGGGGCAAAGTATATCAGAATGGAGAGAAGGATTGGCAAATTCATGAGGAAGTTTACGCTACCAGAGAATGCAAATACTGATTCCATTTCTGCTGTTTGTCAAGATGGGGTTTTGACAGTGACTGTTCAGAAGTTGCCTCCACCTGAGCCTAAGAAACCCAAGACTATCGAGGTTAAAATTGCATGAGATATTGGAGTTGTTATTAATAACTCTGTTTTCTGGAATTGGGAATGGAAGTTCTCTGTTTTGATGTTTGATAGTATGGTGTAATAACGATGTTGGAGATCTAGGAGTAGCGATCTTTTGCTTTTCTGTCTTTAAGTTTTCAACTACTATGTTTTATGAGTATGATGAATGGGAAATGTGTCAGTATGCTATATCTTGTGTTTAATGCTAGTGAAATGCTACTTTTCTGTCCTTTTTTTTTGACAACGGGAAATATTCATGTAAAACTAGGGATTATTTTTTTGTTACAATCACCAAAGATACTACATGCCGTAAGAACATTAATATTGCCCAAGTTGGCAAGTTTACAGCGAACGTCACTACTTAGTGTTTTAAAAAATAAACGTAGCCAGCATTATCTGTTTCCCGTTTATTTATGACATAAGGAGGCGGCCTACCTAGTAGTGGATCTTCCTTCGGAAGATTGAGAGCTTATGGCTACTTTGTTTTCTTCTTTGAAGCTATGTTGGATTGATGGTTGATTCAGGTGGAGCATTAACCACCTGCAAATACGAACAATTATGTCAAGCTTTGATTACCTCCGTTGTATCTGTTTCTATGACAAATGGTGTAAATCCTTTGTCTTTCGATATGGTTAGACCTTCCTTCAGAGCTTCTAGATCAGCTCGGAAGGAAGATAAAGTTGATTACCATCTATATTAAGCTTCTAAAAGTCTTTGTGGAGTTTGAGCCATGCAACGTTGACTGCATGGGTTTGAACCGTAACTAATTCTTTTTGCGTTAGTAGCTTGTACTCGATTGCTAAAGCAATTGAGTTCCTTAGGTTTCTTAAGTTTCTTCTAAAGCCTTCATTGTTACCTCCCTTAATATTCCAAGTTATAATAGTTTTTAGCACGATTCATAGTTTGAGTCAGGGGTTGGTGATGACCATTCATTTGACACCCCCGTAGGAATATTGGGTTACTCCTCAGGGATGGTATTCAAATCATTGCTTGTTTCCCTACGGTGGGATCTTGAGGTGGGCAAATATCTATGGTACACTTGAAGAGTGAACCTGGACAGGCTAGAATAAATCTCTTCTCCCGCATTTCCTCGAATAGAAACACTTTGACTTATCTAGGTTTGATGATTCTACCATTATTCCCCTATTAAGTTAGTGGATTCTTATGTCCCTTCCTCTATTGGATCTCCTAGGTTCTGTGGCATTGGTGCTTGTGGATCTTGGTGACCCATTGCTCCAAGGTTGATTGGTGTTTGAGCTTGCATGGGGTTTATGATTGGATCCCATGGCATCAATACTGGATTGAGTACTGCAATAATCTCTTGGGAAGGGAAGAATGGTAGGTCTAGCCCCATGTTTTGAAGTAGGTATGCGTTTTGAATGTAGTGAGGTGGAAGATTTTACCGGGCACACATTGTTTGCATTAGGTTATTGTTCATCCCTAGTACTAGTGGTTTCATTATGATGTTTACCTAAATGTGATTCATATAATTGTTCATTGCTAGATGAAGACCCTCGGTTGTGCTAGGAACTGTGAGTTTGGATTAGGATGATTCTCTCCTGGCCATTGATATTGACTTGTCGTGAGATAGCCCTCCCCATTAGACCCAGTTCTATCCATGATGTTGGGGAATGATCCTAGGGCAGGGGAGGTTGAGCATATATCAGAGGTTGTTTGTTAACTAGGGAGGAAAAGGTGGAAGATTGTCCATGGCTGGGGTATGTTGGTGTCACGACCCAAAATCCCACCTTCAAGCCGTGATGGCGTCTAACGTTGAACCCGCTAGACAAGCCAACACTCTGGTGAAATTAGCTACTTTCTTCATTTATGATATCTAAAAAATAAGCATGAACAATTGAATAAGAATGCAGAAGCTAAGAATTTATCAACTTAATATAATAAATATTACGAAATTCCGTACATAAACCCCCAGAACTGGTTTCACAATTTCACGGATAGCCTAAGATTACTAAAAACAAGAGTCTGAAATAAACAGATGTAGTTGTCTAGAAATACAAGATAAGACAGAAAGGGGAAGAGATAAATGGTGAGGCCAAGGCCTGCGGACGCCTGCAGGTCTACCTCGGTGTCGTCGTGGACTGAAGGATACTCCCTCGCTCAATGTCCACTGGGTCCGACGTTGTAATCTGCACAACATAAAGAAGTGCAGGTGTAGCATTAGTACAACCGACCCCATGTACTGAGTAAGTGTCGAGCCTAACCTCGGAGAAGTGGTGACGAGGCTAGGACACGACAATTAACGAATACCTGTGCAGTTTAATAATATAATAAAGAAGTAATGACAAGAAATAAACAATTAAACACAAAAAAAACGGGGTTAACATGCTGGGGAAAAGGGGCAATAACTCACTGAAATGACAGAACAAAGTAGCAACTGAAATATATAAATAATTGCAGGAATTAATAACTCTGAATAAATAAGTAAACAGAAACGGCACGGCATGTCCCCTCGTGCTATAATCTCACATGACACTCGGAACGGAATGTCCCCTCGTGCGTGAATAGATAGTCACTCGGCACGGAATGTCCCCTCGTGCATAAATAAATAATCACTCGGCACGGAGTGTCCCCTTGTGCATAACCTCACAATCACTCGGCACGGAATGTCCCCTCGTGCATAACATATATAAAAGCAACAATTTGACAGGAAAATTCAACAATAAGAAACATCAAATGCACAGAAATATTCAGGAAGAATGCTACCGTCCCGGCAAGGGACTCAGCTATAACCAATCTCACTCAGAGGTATAAATCAACAAATAATCCTCAACCGAACAAATAATCAATAACATTCTACATCATGAATTACTCTCACCGTATAACCTCCAGAATAACAATTAATTCATATCACAGAGAATATCAAAGAACACTACATAAGTCATCAAGTTCGACTCACGGGCATGCTTGACCACAACATATAGGTACTCGTCACCTCACATATATGTTGGGCATGGAGAAACACATAGAAATTACGACTCTATACCTATTCCCTCAAGCTAAGGTTAGGCCAAACACTCACCTCGGCTCCAAGAATCCAAATCAAGCCTCTAGCACCGCTTTTCTTCTTGAATCCGACTTCGAAACAATCGTATCTAGACACAATTGACTCAATAACATCAATAATAACTCAACAATTCAATTCCAAAGCCTAATTATAGATTTCCCAATATTCTTCCAAAAATTCCAAAATTCGACCCCAGGCCCGATTGGTCCAAACACGAGGTTCCGACCAAAACTTGGTCAGCCATTCTCCCATGAGCCCGAATATATATAATTGCTTTGAAATTCGACCCCAAAACGAGGTCAAATTCCCAAATATTCTACCCAAAACCCCAATTTCTACCTTTGATTTCATGTTTTTAGGCCTAGAATCTAATTAATATTGATGAAAAATGGAAGAAAACAATGTTAGAATCACTTACCTAAGAGGCTATGGTGATGAAGTGCTTCAAAAATCGCCTAAGAGCTTTGGAGAAGAAAGGGTTTATGGAAAAATGGTGAAATCCCGAGTAAGTGTTCTGTTTTGGATCATTTAAATCGCTGGGCAAAAATGACCTACGCGATCGCGACAGGTCTCCTGCGATCGCGTAGAGTACTGGTCCTAGACAATTGCGATCACGAAGAAATGAGTGTGATCGCGGAGAGTACTGGACAATGACCCTCGCGATCCCGACCAAGCAACCACATACGCGTAGAGTGATGTGCTACCCAGCCCCCGAATCCCTTTAACGTTATGCGATCGCGTGAGGCCCCTCGCGGTCGCATAGAGAAATACCCCCAGGCTCCGCGATCGCGTCCTAGGCCCTGCGATCGCGTAGGGTTATTTCCCCACCCCCAGCCACTTGAATATCGCGATCACATGAATTGCACCGCGATCGCGAAGGGTAAATCACAGGACACGAGAGCAGCAACAAAACACCAGATTTTTAGCCTAGGCGACACCCCGACGCCTACCCGAAACTCACCCGAGCCCTCGGGGCTCAAAACCAAATATACACACAACCTCAAAAACATCCTACGGACTTGTTTGAGTTATCAAAACACCAAAATAGCATCATAAACATCGAATTAAACCTCAAAATCTATAAAAATTCTCAAAAACCTCTTAAACTTCAAATCTTCCATTTTTTATCTGAATCATGTCAAACTAAGTCCGTTTCTAACCAAATTTTACAGATAACTCATATAAAATATATTGAACCTGCTCCGCGCTCCGGAACCATAATACGGTCCCGATAACACAGGTTTCACATCAAATTTTATTTTCAAAAGCCTTTACATTATTCAGAAAACATTTTTCTTTAATAATTCCTTTATCGGACTTGGGACCTCGAAATTCGATTCCGGGCATACGCCCAAGTCCCATATTTTCCTACGGACCCTCCAGGACCGTCAAATCACGAGTCCGGGTCTGCTTACCAAAAATGTTGACCAAAGTCAACTTTATTCAATTAATTATTATAAAATCCTCATTTTATCAATTTTCCACATAACGGCTTCCCGGATACGCGCCCGGAATGCGCACGCACATCGAGGTGAGATAAAAGGAGGCTTTCATGACCTCGGAACACAGATTTAACTAAAATTACATGGGATGACCTTTTGGGTCATCACAATCTCCACCTCTAAAACAAACGTTCGTCCTCGAACGGACATAGAAAGGTACCTGAATCAGGGGAAAAGATGGGGATATCGGCTCCGCATATCAGACTCGGACTCCCAGGAAGCTACCTCAACAGGCTGACCTCTCCACTGAACACGAACCGAAGGATAACTCTTCGATCTAAACTGAGGAACCTGCCGAGCTAATATGGCTACCGGCTCCTCCTAATAAGTCAAATCCTTGTCCAACTGGACGCCGCTGAAGTCAAGCACATGAGATGGATCGACAATATACCTCCGAAGCATTGATACGTGAAACCGGGTGCACGACTGATAAACTCGGTGGCAAGGCAAGTATGTAGGCCACCTCTCCTACCTTATCCAGAATCTCAAATGGACCAATGTACCTAGGGCTCAACTTGCCCTTCTTTCCAAACCTCATCACGTTCTTCATGGGCGACACCAGAAGAAAGACCTGGTCTCCTATCATAAATGCCAAATCTCGAACTCTGTGATCCGCATAACTCTTCTGCCTGGGCTGAGCTGTACGAAGTCTATCCTGAATGACCTTCACCTTGTCCAAGGCATCCTAGACTAACTCAGAACCCAACAATCTAGCCTCTCCCGGCTCAAACCACCCGACTGGCTACCGACACCGCCTACCATACAACGCCTCATACGGAGCCATCTGAATGCTCGACTGATAGCTGTTGTTGTAGGAAAACTCAGCAAAAGGCAAAAATTGGTCCCATGAACCCCCAAAATCAATGACACACGCTCGTAATATATCCTCCAAGATCTGAATAGTACACTCAGACTGTCCGTCCGTCTGAGGATGAAACGTTGTGCTCAAATCAACCTGTGTGCTCAAGTCACGCTGAAATACTCTCTAGAAATGAGAGGTAAAATGGGTACCTCGGTCAGATATAATGGACACGAGCACACCATGCAATCGAACAATCTCCCTCATATAGATTTTTTCCAACTTCTCTGAAGAATACGAAACTGATACAGGAATGAAGTGTGTTGACTTGGTCAGCCTATCCACAATGACCCACACCGCATCAAACATCCTCTGAGTCCGTGGGAGCCCAACTACGAAATCCATGGTGATACGCTCCTACTTTCACTAGGGAAGATCAATCTGCTGCATCAAACCACCGGGTCTCTGGTACTTGTACTTAACCTGCTGATAATTTAAGCACCGAGCTACATAGGATACAATATCCTTCTTCATCCTCCGCCACCAATAATGCTGCCGCAAATCCTGGTACATCTTTGCGGCGCCCGGATGAATGGAAAACCAGGAACTATGGGCCTCCTGCAATATCAACTCACGAATACCATCAACATCAGGTACACAAATATGACCCTGCATCCTCAAAACCCCCTCATTATCAACTGTGACCTGCTTGGGACCTCCGTGTCGGACCGTATCTCTAAGAACACACAAATGACGATCATCATACTGCCTGTCCTGAATACGATCATACAATGAAGAACGGGCCGTCGTATGGGCCAAAACACTGCTAGTCTCAGAAACCTCCAATCTCATAAACCGGTTGGCCAAAGCCTATACATACAAAGCAAGCGGTCGCTCTCCGACTGATAAATAGGCAAGACTACTCATACTGGCTGACTTCCGGCTCAAAGCATCGGCCACTACATTGGCCTTCCCAGGATGATATAAGATGGTAATGTAATAGTCCCTCAACAGCTATAACCATCTCCTCTGCCTCATATTAAACTCTTTCTGCTTGAACATATACTGCAAACTCTTATGATCCGTGAACACTTCACATGGCACCCCATACAGATAATGCCTCCAAATCTTCAACCCATGAACAATAGCTGCTAACTTCAAATCATGAACTAGATAGTTCTTCTCATGAACCTTCAACTGACGTGAAGCATAAGCTATAACCTTTCCATCCTGCATCAACACTGCACCAAGTCCAACCAGTGAAGCATCACAATACACGGTATAAGACCCTGAACCTGTGGGAAAAACTAACACCGGTGTCGTGGTCAAGGCTGTCTTGAGCTTCTGAAAGCTCGCCTCACACTCATCTGACCACCTGAACTGGGCACCCTTCTGAGTCAACCTGGTCATCGGGGCTGCGATAGATGAAAAGCCCTCCACAAATCGGCGATAATAACCTGCTAAGCCCAAGAAGCTCCGAATCTATGTAGTTGAGGTGGGTCTAGGCCAATCTCTGACTGCCAAAATCTTCTTGGGATCCACCTGAATACCCTCTGCCGACACCACATGACCCAATAATGCTACCGAACTCAACCAGAACTCACACTTAGAAAATTTAGCATACAACTGATTATCCTTCAGAGTCTGGAGGACGACTCGAAGGTGCTGCTCGTGCTCCTCTCGGCTGCGAGAGTATATCAATATATCATCAATGAAAACAATAACAAATGAGTCCAAATAGGGCCTGAACACTCGGTTCATCAACTCCATAAAAGTAGCGGGGGCATTTGTCAACCCAAATGACATCACCAAGAACTCATAATGCCCATACCGAGTGCGAAAGGCTGTCTTAGGGACATCAGACTCCCTAATCCTCAGCTGATGGTAACCAGATCTCAAGTCTATTTTGGAAAACATTGTAGCACCCTGAAGCTGGTCAAATAGATCATCAATCCTTGGCAAAGGATACTTATTCTTAATAGTAACCTTGTTCAACTGCCGGTAGTCAATACACATCCTCATTGAGCCATCTTTCTTATTAACAAACAACACTAGGGCACCCCACAGAGAAACACTAGGCCTAATAAAGCCTTTATCCAACAAATCCTGCAACTGATCCTTCAACTCCTTCAACTCTGGTAGGGCCATACGATACGGCGGAGTAGAAATGGGTCGAGTGCCCGGAGCCAACTCAATGCAAAAATCAGTATCCCTGTCGGGTGGCATACCCGACAGGTCAGCAGGGAATACCTCTGGAAACTCACGAACCACGGGCACAGACTCCATAGAAGGAACCTCCACACTAGACTCACGAACATAGGCCAAACAACCCTTCTCGACCATGGGCCGAGCCTTCATATATGAAATAACTCTACCGGAAGAATGACTAGGAGTCCCTCTCCACTCCTAGTGAGGTACTCCTGGTAAGTCCAAGGTCACAGTCTTGGCATGACAGTCCAGAATAGCATGATAGGGAGATAACCAATCCATCCCCAATATAACATCAAAGTCAACCATATCAAGAAGTAGGATATCTACCTGAGTCTCCAGACCACCAATAATCACTAATCATGAGCGGTAGACACGATCTACCACAATAGAATCACCCACCGGTGTAGATACATATACCGTAGTACTCAGGGAATCACGGGGCATACTCAGATAAGGGGAAAAATATGAAGACACATAGAAGAATGTAGAACCCGGGTCAAATAAAACTTAAGCATCTCGACTGCAAACTGAAACCATACCTGTAATGACTGCATCAGAGGCCTCAGCCTCAGGCCTGGAAGGAATAACATAGCATCGGGGCGGAGCCCCTCCAACCTGAACATCTCTGGGTCGACCTACTGCGGGCTGACCTCTACCTCTCGTGGCATGTCCTCCACCTTTAAAAGTCTGACCTCCACCTCTGAAACCTCGACCTCCACCCTTAGCTGGTTGAGGGGGTGGGGGTGCACCTGATGCAGGAACTATAATACGGGAACCCTGATACTGAGAACCACCAAAACCTCGGGGGGAAAATCTAGAAATGTGCCTCGTACCACCGCAAGTGAAACAAGACCTTGGCTACTGGGGCTGCTGGCCCTGAAATTGTCCCTGACGACTAGAATAACCACCCTGGAAGCTCTGAATCGGCAGTGCACTGATAAGAGTTGACGGTGCACTGCGGGATACCTGAAGTGCCGACTGGGATGGCCTAGGAGGATGAGGCACCACTGAATCGGCCGAAATGACGAGGTCTCTTTTCAGACACCTGACCACCGCCCTGTGATAAGACCATCTCAATACGCCTGGCCACATTGGCCGCATCCTGGAAGGAGATATCAGTACCTGCCTCCCTGGCCATCTGAAGTATGGTAGGCTGAGCTAGACCCTCAATAAACCTCCTCACCCTCTCACGATCAGTGGGGAGTATCATGATAGCATGTCGGCCAGAGTGATGAACCTGGTCTCGTATTGTGCAACAGTCATAGATCCCTACTGGAGACGCTCAAACTGCCTCCGAAGATCCTCCATCTGAGTAACTGGAAGAAACTTCCCCAAGAACAACTCAAAAAACTGAGTCCAAGTCAAAGGTGTAGACCCAGCTGGTCTGGTCAAGCAATAGTCCCTTCACCAAGTCTTGGCGGTACCAGAAAGACGGAATGTGGCAAAATCAACTCCATTGAACTCTACGATGCCCATGTTCCGAAGAACCTCATAACAACTGTCCAAAAAATCCTAGGGATCCTCTGATGGTGCACCAGTAAAAGTAGTAGGGAATAACTTGGTGAACCAATCCAATCTCCACAAAGCATCGGCAGACATAGTTTCCCCCTCAACGGCCTGTGCCACAATACCCTGCTAAGCTGCTCCAACTGTCTGGGGTGCTGGAGTTTGGAACTGAGTGGCTAACTGCTCTGGTGTGCGAGTAGCAGGAGTCTGGGCCCTCCCTCAGCCTGAGATACGGTTGGTGCAGTAGGAAGAAGACCGGCCTGAGCCACGCTCTCCATGAGTCCCACTAAGCGGACAAGAGCGTCCTGAAGAACCGGGGTGGCAATGAACCCCTCTGGGACCTGAGCTGGTCCAACTGGAACCGTCTAAGTAGGAACCTCACCGGCAAAGTCTATCTGTGGGTCCTCTACTGGGGCTGCTGCTCTGGGTTGAGCCCTGCCCCTGCCTCGACCTCTAGCACGGCCTCGTCTTCTGCCCCTCGTAGGAGCATTAATAGGAGGATCGAGCTGCTGATCGGTAGATGAGGAAGCACGCATTCTCGCCATCTGCGAGAGAATAGAATAGAAACTCAATTAGCATTTAGAATTCAAATCGCACGACAGAGAAGAAGAAATGTGAAGTTATTCCTAACTTTGTAGCCTCTGGGGGATAAATACAGACGTCTCAGTACCGATCCCTCAGACTCTACCAATTTTTTTTGTGAATTGTGAGACCTAAGAAACCTAGTGCTCTGATACCAACTTGTCACGACCCAAAATCCCACCTTTAGGCCGTGATGGCGTCTAACGTTAAACCCGCTAGACAAGCCAACGTTCTGGTTAAATTTGATACTTTCTTCATTTATAATATCTAAAAAAATAAGCATGAACAATTGAATAAGAATGCGGAAGCTAAGAATTTATCAACTTAATATAATAAATATTACGAAATTCTGTACATAAACCCCCAGAACTGGTTTCACAATTTCATGGACAGTCTAAGATTACTAAAAACAAGAGTCTGAAATAAACAGATGTAACTGTCTAGAAATACAAGATAAGACATAAAAGGGAAGAGATAAATGGTGAGGCCAAGGCCTGCGGACGCCTGCAGGTCTACCTCGGTGTCGCCGTGGACTGAAGAATACTCCCTCGCTCAATGTCCACTGGGTCCGGCGTTGTAATGTGCACAACATAAAGAAGTGCAGGTGTAGCATCAGTACAACCGGCCCCATGTACTGAGTAAGTGCCGAGCCTAACCTCGGCGAAGTAGTGACGAGGCTAGGACACGACAATTAACGAATACCTGTGCAGTTCAATAATATAATAAAGAAGTAATGACAAGAAATAACCAGTTAAACAAAAGAAAAACGGGGTTAACATGCTGGGGAAAAGGGGCAATAACTCACTGAAATGACAGAACAAAGTAGCAACTGAAATGTATAAATAACTGCAGGAATTAATAACTCTGAATAAATAAGTAAACAGAAACGGCACGACATGTCCCCTCGTGCTATAATTTCACATGACACTCGGCACAGAATGTTCCCTCGTGCGTGAATATCTAGTCACTCGGCACGGAATGTCCCCCCGTGCATAACCTCACAATCACTCGGCACAGAATGTCCCCTCGTGCATAAATAAATAATCATTCGGCACGGGATGTCCCCTCGTGCATAACCTCACAATCACTCGGCACGGAATGTCCCCCCGTGCATAACCTCACAATCACTCGGCACAGAATGTCCCCTCGTGCATAAATAAATAATCATTCGGCACGGGATGTCCCCTCGTGCATAACCTCACAATCACTCGGCACGGAATGTCCCCTCGTGCATAACATATAGAAAAAACAATAATTTGACAGGAAAATTCAACAATAAGAAACCTCAAATGCACAGAAATATTCAGCAAGAATGCTACCGTCCCGACAAGGGACTCAGCTATAACCAATCTCACTCAGAGGTATAAATCAACAAATAATCCTCAACCGAACAAATAATCAATAACATTCTACATCATGAATTACTCTCACTGTATAACCTCCAGAATAACAATTAATTCATATCACAGAGAATATCAAAGCACACTACATAAGTCATCAAGTTCGACTCACGGGCATGCTTGACCACAACATATAGGTACTCGTCACCTCACCTATACGTTGGACATGGAATAACACATAGAAATTAAGACTTTATACCTATTCTCTCAAGCTAAGGTTAGGCCAAACACTTACCTCGGCTCCAAGAATCCAAATCAAGCCTCTAGCACCGCTTTTCCTCTCGAATCCGACTCCGAAACAATCTTATCTTGACACAATTGACTCAATAACATCAATAATTACTTAACAATTCAATTCCAAAGCCTAATTATAGATTTCCCAACATTCTTCTAAAAATTCTAAAATTTGACCCCGGGCCCGCTTGGTCCAAACACGAGGTTCGGACCAAAACCCGATCACCCATTCCCCCACGAGCCCGAATATATAATTTTCTTTGAAATCCGACCCTAAAACGAGATCAAATTCCCAAATATTCAAAAAGTCCTAACTCTACCCAAAACCCCAATTTCTACCTTTGATTTCATGTTTGTAGGCCTAGAATCTAATAGATATTGATGAAAAATGGAAGAAAACAATGTTAGAATCACTTACCTAAGAGGCTATGGTGATGAAGTGCTTCAAAAATCTCCTAAGAGCGTTGGAGAAGAAAGCGTTTATGGGAAAATGGTGAAATCCCGAGTAAGTGTTGTTGGCCCATGTCACTGAATGGGTTTTGAAGATTGACAAAAGGCGTCCAGTTGAACTAGGTCCATCATAGCATACACTTCTGAATTACGCAGTTGGATCACAAATCGTACAAGTCTAGAAGATATCAATGATTGCTAAGTATCAAAGAACTGAGAGAATGTCTCCTAATACGAAAAGGTTGCAAATTGATAAGAGAAGATAGAAGTTGCTTTCAGCTAGGACAGAAATAGAGGAAGGAGGTTGAGTTACAATCAAAATCATTTATCATGGAAGAGTTGGATCAGGATTGAATCATGGACTCAACAAACGGACTCTATAAATAATCAATGTATTACTGCTGAAAAAAGTGGCGCACAAGTGCAAAAGTGAATCAAGTTCTGAAGCAAAAGTTCCAGAGGTTTTGCAAGCAGAATTGTTGTGCGAATACAAAGGCTACAGTTCAACTAGAAGAAACAGTTCCATCGTTTGTATATTGAGTCTAATTGATTGTAGTAGGA
>ML289794.1:0-83505 GCA_005239495.1 Nicotiana undulata | reverse complement strand
TTCTCTTAGTTCTTTGATATTTAGTAAACACTAATATCTCCTAGACTTGTACTATTTGCGATCAAACTGCTTCATATAGAATTGTGTGCTATGATGGACCTGGTTCAACTGGACACCTGTTGTCAGTCTTCAAAACCCATTCAGTGACATGGGCCAACAAGTAGTGATGTTGTTCAACAACTACCTAATTGCATCCTCTCTCTCGAGCAGTATACACTAAATATACACATTCAATTGAGGTCCCTTCAACCAAAAACAATAACAATATAGTTGAACAAGTAGAGAAAAACAAAGGGTAAATTTATATTAAATGCAGTGGAAAAATCATTCTTCAATATGTTCCATTAAGCCCTAGATGAGAATTTAGCTACTCTTAGTTGTTTGCACAAGTACAATATTAGAATTCATAACAATGTAAAATTAGGAAGAAAGAGGAAAAAACGTGAAGTTGAATCCTTCTCCTTGCTCTAAGCGTGTTCTTGCCTCTCCAATGTCTTCTCTCCTTTCAAAAAGTGGCTAACTCTCATATTTATATGGTTTAGGGTTGAGTTGGCATGAATTGGCTTTTCCTAAGTGAACCTTTCTTCACTGTTCGAAACTTTTCTCTTCAGCTCTTTTTTCACCAATTTTTCTCCCATTTGATCTTTTCCGCGCAAGTTTATTCCAACACTTAAGAAACACGTAATGAGCATATTTTCACTTCAAAAGCGATGTGAACTCCCGAAACTCACATACGAAATAACACACAAACACACTCAAAATATGCATTTTCACAACTTAAACTTTTGCTCGTCCTCGAGCAACTTAAAATTAAGCACATAATCAAGAAAGTCCTTTCAAAACATCCTCAAGCATATCACCAATGACAATGGTTTATATCAATGCTTAGATCCCAACATATGCACTTTTCATACTTTCCTCAAGTTTTAAACTCATGCAAAAATTGTTTAAATTATTCGTGTGGCTCTTTCTAACATTCTCGACTCAAAACTTGACTCTAATGCATTCCACATTATGACTCGCTCCTCGTTCCAACTCAAAAATCAAGGTCTCAACCAATCCTTTGCAAATCATGTGCCCTTACTAAAAAACTACAGAGAGAAAGTAGTCCACACACTCAATATAATTTCAAGTATAGTTTAAGGACTCAAATATAGAAAGAATTCGTTTACTCTCACAAAGAAACTCTCATGCCACCCACATTAGTACCATATTCTTTCCGGTAGTGTAAGTGATGGGTTAGTCTTCTGTTTTGATGATCTAAAAAGCTTTCTGTAAAGAACTAGATAAAGGACCTGATGCATGTCCGGTATAATCATTCAGCATGAACTCAAAGAAATCTGGGCAGTGTACTCTTGGATTCACAAGAAACAGTTTAGGGACATGATCCCTTGACGTTCCCCTGACAGAAGTACAAGTCAACTCTACAGTTGGAAAGTAGTGGCAGAAAGTGACTGCCTGCAACTGTGCACGCTACAGTGCAGAAACAGTGCAGCAGTCACTTCCTATTGGAGGTAGTGTGTACCAACTAAGAATAGACATCATTCTTGGGATGTCTTTGAAGTATAATATCTTGGTGTAAGACAAACAACATATTCACTTGAGCATTTACTAACACTCTATCAAGCATTGAAGATCTGCTCTTGCATTGAAGTCTCAAGTGTGTCAAGAACAAGAAGACAACTCCACTATGGAACAGTTCCACTACGTGTTCACATGTGTCCTTAGTTGAGTTGTAATCTTGTGTTTTGTTCTTTATTGTATCCTATCTTGCTTTCTTAGAAGATTTGTTTTAGGAAACCCAAATCATAAACTGTCTAAGTTTGTGTTGTGACTTGAGTTGGTCATAGGTTAAAGTCTTTGTCACTAGTGAGTAACAAAGTGGCTTGTAATAAGTGTTTTACAAGCTAGTGTGGTTGAAGTCTTTGTAATAGAGTCATTACAAAGTGTCTTGTAATAGTTGAAGTTACAAGTTAGTGAAGTTGAAATCCTTCCAGTGTAGGTCGTTGTTTTTGTCCCCTTGAGTTGAGATTTTTCCACATAAAAATCCTATGCCTCTTTTACATACTGTCTCTTTAGATAACTCTGAGGGAACTGGTAAAGGACCAGGTCTCTTTACAGTTGGTGAACTCATATAAACTATCAATTGGTATCAGAGCAGGTTCTTTCTAAAAGGTTAACACCTAGAAAGGATCTCAAATGGCTGCACCACCTAACTTCGAAGAGGGAAATTCAACACAGACCTCCTAGATTCAATGGTCAGTACTACGGATGGTGGAAGACTCGTATGCATGACTTTATAATGGCAGAAGATTCCGAACTGTGGGATGTTATTTGTGACGGTCCACATGTTCCCATGAAGAAGGTTGGAGAAGCTAGTATAATGGTGCCAAAGACCAGAAAGGAATACAATGACATTGACAGAAAAGTTGTTGAGAAGAACTTTTGTTCCAAGAAAATCTTGGTATGTGGTATAGGACCTGATGAGTACAATAGAATCTCAGCTTGCCAATCAACCAAGGAGATATGGGAAGCTTTGCAAACGGCACACAAATGAACAACTCAGGTTAAGCAGTCCAAGATTGACATGCTCACCACAGAGTATGAGCTGTTTCAAATGAAGGATGATGAGTCCATATATGACATGCACACTAGATTCACATCCATCATAAATGAGCTCCACTCACTAGGAGAGATAATCCCTAGAAACAAGCTGGTACGGAAGGTTCTCAGTGTCTTACTTGGTTCTTGGAAAAGCAAGGTGAATTCTATCACTGAAGCCAAAGACCTACAAAATCTAACCATGGACGAGCTGATTGGAAATCTGAAGACATACGAGATGAAGAAGAAGAAAGACAGTGAAAGAAGAGAACAAAAGAAGGAGAAGAACCTGGTGCTCTAGGCTGAAAACAACGACTCAAGTGAAGAAGATAGTGACATGGCCTATCTTACTAAGAGATTTCAAAAGATGGTTCGATGAAACGGTGGCATACCAAAAAGAGGCAGTTCATGTAAACCAAGGAACTATGATCTGTGCTACACGTGTGGAAATCCAGGGCACTTCATCAAATACTGCCCACTTCTGAAGCAGGAGACTTACAAGCACAACTCTGACAAGACATAAAAAAGGAACCCAATTCCTGACAAATGATTCAGCCAAAAAAGTACAACTGACAATGTTGTGAAGCAAGCTCTTGCTGCATGACGAGATTTCTCCAGTGAATCGGAAGAGGAACCAGATGCAGGAAACAGTTCCATGATGACAGTAGAGAACGAAGCTAAGGAATATGATTCCCTGTTTGCTCTAATGGCCCAATCTGATGATGATGAAGAGGATGACAACTATGAGGTAAATTTCAGGGATGTTAAGAGAAATCTGAAGTCCTATTCTTCTAAGAAATTAATGTCATTAACAAATGTTCTTATTGATGCTTACTATAGTTTAGTTGGTGATAAGGATACATTGACCATAGAGCTAGGAGAAGCTGAGCAATCTAGAGATGATCTAGTTGTCTGTGTGGTTGATTTGAAAGAGACCATAAGTAACCTTGAAAAAGAAAAAGAATCCCTAATTGGTAAAATAAATAGTGTAGAAAATGAAAGAGATGACTTGATGGTAGTGGTTGTGGACTTAAAGGAAACCATAAGCAACCTTGAGAAAGAAAAGAGAGTGCTAGCTGAAAAGATAATTGTGCAGAAAATGAGAGAGATGACCTGACAATAGTGGTGGTGGACCTGAAGGAAATAGTGGAGAACCTGAGCAAGGAAAAGGACACTTTAGCTGAAAAAATTAATGATGTTGAACAAGAAAGAGATGACCTTTTGGTGGTAATCACAGACTTAGAGGAAACAATTGAGGGACTCAAATCAGAACATAGTCCTGTGAGTATAGAGAAAGGGAATGAAGTAGCTAGTGAGACACACATCAAGCTTGAAAAGGAATTAAATGATGCGAGAACCAGTTTATGTGGTGAACTTGAGAAAAACAGGCAACTTCAAGCTGAATTAGTAAAACTAAAATTTGATCTTGAGAAATCACTTTAATGGACCTGGTCCATAGATGCTGTCACTGCCATGTACTTTAATAACAATAGAAACAGGCAAGGGATTGGGTTCCAAAAGAAGAAAATTCCTTTCAACCCTCACAGCAAGTATGTCACTGTTCCAGACATCTGGCTTTGTACCCACTGTGGGAACAATGGGCACTTCAAAGAAAACTGCCCTGCCAGAGTTCAATCTGTTCAGAAAAACAAGGTGTTTGCTGAAAAAGTGACTACTAAAAGGGTACCAGGTACCACTAAGAAAAGTCGATTCTTGCATGCATAGACTAGAAGAGCGCTTATCCACCCTTTTACTCATTACAAGGGACCCAAACTTGTTTGGGTTCCTAAATCTAACCCTTAATTTATATGTGCAGGGATCAGTGAGAGGAATAGGACTACAATGGATCATGGACATTGGATGTTCAAAGCACATGACTGGGAACACCATGGATTTTCTCTCACTGAAGGCCTTGCAAGGAGGAGAATTTTGCATCAGATCTGACCATGTGACAATGCCAAATTTGATGAACTTTGCAATGAAAATGGGATCACTCATAATTTCTCAGCTCCAAGGACTCATCAGCAAAATTGTGTGGTGGAAAGGAAGAACAGAGCTCTAGAAGACATGGAACGGACAAGCTCATTGATAGTGTCAACACTGCGTGCTATTTGGTGAACAGGTGCGTGATAAGGTCCTTCTTAAACAAAACCCCCTATGAGCTGCTGAATGGAAGAAAACCAAAGATAACTCATCTGAGAACCTTTGGATGCAAATGTTATGTTCTGAACAACGGGAAGGACCAGCTTGGAAAATTTGATGCAAAAAGTGATGAAGGAATTTTTCTGGGATACTCTTCTCAAAGAAAATGCCTATAAAGTCTACAACAAAAGGACACAATGTGTGGAATAAAGTGTTGATGTTATATTTAATGAGACACCTTCTTCAAACAAAGAAGGAGAGGGTGATGATCAAGACAAAGAACCGCTTTTGGTTTCTGGAGAAATATCTGATGTTTCAAATGGCAAAGCTGACATGATGAGTCAGATGAAGGAAGAAAGTGAAGACAATGCAACTTCCTCCTCAACTTCACAAGAGGAACCTGATACTCCAATTACGACCACTGACGCTGAAGAAAGAGTTGGAGATGCAGTGCAAGGCACTCCACTGGTAGCTGAACAAGGAATGCAGGAGACCCATATGACTTACCTAGTTCCTACACCAATCAAATACAAGTCCTAAATTGGAAACACAAAAACTCTCATCCCCTTGATAATATAATCACCCCCTTGATTCTGGAGTCCAAACTCAATCCAACACCAGAAACTCCCTAGCCTTTTCAGCCTTTTTTTTAAATCTCAAATAGAACCCAAAAATATCAAGGAAGCCTTGAAGAATGCGGACTGAATCATTGCTATATAAGAGGATCTGCACCAGTTTGAGAGAAATAAGGTATGGCACCTGGTACCTAGACCCTCTAACAAAACCATCATAGGAACCAGGTGGGTGTTGAGAAATAAACTGGATGAAAATTGAAATACCACAAGGAACAAAACAAGGCTTGTTGAAAATTAAGGGCACACAAGACCTGGTCCTGTACTATCCTTCAGGTGACAATTTTAACCTTGTTGGTTATGCTGATGCTAATTATGCAGGTTATATGGTGGACAGGAAAAGCACTTATGGAATGGATCATTTCCTTGGATCATGCCTAATGTCATGGGGTACAAGGAAGCAAAACTCAGTGGCTCTCTCAACAGCTGAAGCAGAATATGTCGCAGCTGCATCTTGTTGTGCTCAACTATTATGGATCAAGTAACAATTGGAAGACTTTGGGGTATACATTGATTGTGTGCCACTTTCGTGTGATAACACTAGTGCCCTTAACATGGCAAAGAACCCGGTTCAACATAAAAGAACCAAACACATTGATGTGAGACATCATATTTTCAGAGATAATGTTGAAAAAAGGCATATCTGCATGAAATTTTGTTGCACTGAAGATCAAATTGCAGACATTTTCACCAAAGCTCTAAGAAGGGAACACTTTGAGAGAAACGTGATGACACTGGGGTTAATGAAACCTAACTAAGAACCCGGTTCTCTTTCCTTGGCTTTGAGAGTCCACTCAGGTACAGTCACCTAAAGTGTTTTCTGACCAAGCCTAACTCACATCTATATCGTTGCAGGTAGACAGACATGGTGATTACAGGAGTTAAAGGTACGACATTGTACTGCAAAAGGAAGCTAAAAAAAAAAAAACTTTTTCAAAAAACAGGTCGAGAACCTGGTTCCTGTACTACATGTTAGTAGTTGTTTGTTTTTCTTATGCTGTTCTAAAAGGACAACTAAATAAATGCAACTGCCACATCATCCAACTTTTTAGAGTTTGTGCCTGTCACGTCCCATCTCTCAAATCCTTTCACCTCCTCTGCACGTTTCATCTTCCAAAACAACCTACCGTCATTTTGAATTTCTTCAGAACCCGTTCATCTTCCCCTCTCTTTATTGATCTTCCTTTTATAAAACCTTCTCACCTCTAACCGCCCAGAACCATCATCTCTTATTACCTCTCTGCAAATCCTAACTCCCTCTGAACTCCTTGTGTCTATCACTCTACAATCGCCGATGAACACTCATCTCCATCTCCTACCATTAACACCACTCCCACACCACCAGAAATTCCGTCCTCTACCAACCCAGATGTCATCATCCCCACACCAGTTTCCTCTTCGCCATCTGTCATTATTTTTCCCTCTTCAAACCATACCGATCCTCCTTCTTCTGTCCAAACAAAAAAACCCCTGGAAAGTGACATTCCTCAGGCGTCAGAGGTCTCTGAGGAAGACCCTGATCAATATCTGAACTCTTCCTTCCTTGACTCTGTGGCTCCAATGGAATCACCAGAAAAAGAAGCGGCCAAAAACATCATGGCCATTGCCTCCGAGAGTCTTACCTCTAAAGGAGCCTCCCCCCTTCCTGAGCCTCAGGGGGAAGAAACTCCATTCTTAGGAGATGAGGGGACCATGGTTTTGTTTGAGTCTCCTGCTCATGACACTGTAAAATCCAAACCTGTTGAAGAACATGTTTCTCCTTTAGCAGAAATAAACCAAGAACCCATCAATTTTATGGGGTCCTGGGACTTTATCTGGTTAAGTTAGACTCATCAATTTTAAAAGTTTGTCATCATCAAAAAGGGGGAAATTGATGGGTTAGTATTCTGTTTTGATGATCTAACAAACTTTCTGTAAAGAACCAGATTAAGCACTTCAACATATAGATACTTACTAACCCAGACAAAATATGAGAGGTGTTATTCTTTTTTTTTTCACTCTCTTCAATTGGTATTTCTGGCTAGTATTTTTTTTGTTTATACATAAGTGCACCTTTTTGGCCTTTCTATGGTTCTACTCAAAAGCTACCCACTCTCTTTCTTTACTCTTCTAGCTACTTAAGTGCTTTTGGAGGTAAATGTCCAACAAGATTTGATCAAGAACAAAAGGGATTTGGCTTGTAATGTGGTTGTCAAAGAAAAGGTATACATACTCAAAATGGGTGACTACATATAATATTGGTAGGCAAATAGGCTAAATGGTCAATATAAGAAAGCCTATATCACTTGCCAAACATACAAGACTTAATCATTTTGCATTGACTCACACACGGGGCAAGTTCTAGAATTACAAGAATGGCACAGATTACACAAAAGTCTCACCTCACACAATGCACATGACTCACTTAGGACGACTCAGACCTGATACTCGAGTTAAAGCAACTAGCACAATCATCATAAACTTTCAGCACACAAAAATTAACCACAAGAGTCTAGAGATGAACCTCAGGGTCAAAATAAAGCCACACATATTGTCAAGGCATGTAATGATAGAGATAATGAAGAAAGTAATTAGTTCAAATGCTCCAGCCTACCTCGATGAAAAACATGTCAAAAGCATAAATTACTCAAGCTCCTTCCAATTTCATTGTTAGTCAATCAGAAAATAAAATAAAATAAAAGAGAAAAAAAATCTTTTTGTATTTTTCTTTAGACTTTGGTCCCTCAAGAAAAATGTCAAGGTGATTCATCGTCGGGAGAAATCCATAATTCTTTATAAAGTTTGAAAAAAAAGATCAACCTAAAAATAACCGGTTCAAGAAAATGGCATCCTCGGGAAATAACTGTGGTTTAAATAAAACTCGGGATTAAGCCACTACAAAAAAAACTACTACAATTATACAATTACAATGGCTATAATAGTGATCATGTAGTTCAAGATGTATCACTTGCAATTAAGCACATGGCACAAAAATTAAAGTCTGACACCCCACTCCACACTGAAGAATGTGCACTGTCCTCAGTTGCACAATGTCACAAAAATAAAAATAAGCAAGATCATAAGTAGAGTGGGTGTCAGAAACTCCCTCAAAATCACTCGGGTCGAGATGAGGACCTAGCGTCATTTTTTTAATTTGGAGAATTAACGAGAAAACAAAAAAATAAAAAAATCAAAATAGGTCACGCAGGACCGCGTTAAATGCGACTTGGAGACACACCATTTTACGTGGTTCAGCTATGCCCGGTTTCAGCCTCGCAAAGCCATGGGCACTTCGATGTCCCCTCGTTTTTTTTCTTTCTCTTTTGGTTCCGGTCTTGCGAAGCTAGGCACACTTCATTGTCCCCAACAATTTTCTCTTCAACATTCTTGGTCTCGATTTCGTGAAGCTTGCTTCGCTTCGCTACCTCCCCATGTTCCTTTTTTTTTTAATTTGTGACTAAATAACAATAGACCAAAACAAGAAAATTGGGTTGCCTCTAGCAAGCACTTGATTTGACGTCGCAAGACAACGTATTACAAAATTACAATAGGTTGCCTCCCACGAAGCGCCTGATTTAACATCGCGGCACGACGCAAACTTTTCAGATTATACTTCACTCACATATTGAGGTTTGTTCAATTGTATCACGACTTTATCTCCTTTTTCTTGACTCATTCCAAGGTAGTGTTTCAACCTTTGTCCATTCACTCTAAACCTATTTGTCCCATCCTCAAACTCAATGTATGCAACTCCATTTGATAGCACATGCAGTACTCTGAATTGTCCCTACCTTCTAGACTTTAACTTGCTCGAAAATAATTTTAATCTTGAATTGTATAGCAATACCACGTCTCCAGGTTTATAATTTCGCTCAAGAGTATTTTGGTCATTCATCATCTTTATTCTCTCCTAATATAGCCTTGTTCTCTCAAAATCATGGTAATGGAACTCGTCAAGCTCGTGCAACTCTATGACTTTACTTGTACCCGTTATTTCCATGTCGAGATTCAGCCTCCTTAATGCCCACAAAGTTATATGCTCCAACTCCACGGGTAAGTGAAACGCTTTCCCAAACACTAGTTTATATGGAGACATGCCAATCAGAGTTTTAAAAGCAGTATGATCGGCTCAAGAGTACATCGTCTAACCTTTTTGGCCAATCCGTTCTTGTAGCATTCATGGTCTTTGTCAACACACTCTTTATTTCTCTATTCGACACTTCCACTTATCCTTTTGTTTGTGGATGATATGGGGTGGAAACCTTGTGGCAAACACCATATTTTTGTAACAACTTTGCAAAAGCTCGGTTCCAGAAGTGAGTGCTGCCATAACTCATTATTTCCCTTGGAGTGCCAAACCGGGTGAATATATTCTTTCTCAAAAAACTAATGACTCCCTTGCATCATTTGTAGGGATTTCCACAACTTCCACCCATTTTGACACATAGTCCACATCTACAAGTATGTACTCGGTTCCAGAAAGGCCCCATGAATTTGATTCCCCATACGTCAAACACTTCCACTTCCTGAATTGGGTTCAAGGGCATCTCATGTCGGCGAGAAATATTCCCGGTCCTTTGGCATTCATCATAACTCTTCACCCAGATGTGTGCATCTTTGAACAATGTTGGCCAGTAAAAGCCCGACTCCAACACTTTCACAACTGTCCCTGCTCCCCCAAAATGGCCACCATATGGGGATGACAAGCCTGCAAAACAGAATATTAGTGTTTCTCGGGGATACATCTCTGGAGAATGTTGATAGAATTCGAGGGTCCACCAAACTTTATAGAGACCAGGTTCTCTATTAGTTTCTACAGATTACACACACAGAAAAATGTAAATAACTAGAGTTTTTAGGTGGAAAATTCCTAGCTCAACAGGATTAAAAATCACAACCTACACTTGTAGGATTATAACTTCACTATTGAGAAACTTTTAGGTTAAAACCTATATAACCAAGAAATTAACTACTTAATCCCTCACTAACTGTAACACACCTATTACAAGCCACTTTTAATATCCCTATTACAAAGACTTCACAACATGACTAACTCTAGCCAAGACACAAACACTGAAGTTTATGATTTACAAGAGTTTCCTAATCAATTATTCTAGACAAGCTAAGTAGGAATTACAATTGAAGAACTATTACAAAGTTACAACTCTACTAAAGACATACAAAGACTTGATATGGGAACTAGTCCGTAGCAACGTCGTACTTTGTTCTTGATGCACTGGAGGATCATTTTTCATAATAATCAATCACTTGGAGTTCTTGAGTAAATTCTCTAGTGTTAAAGTGATGTTTTGTTATTGGATTAATGTTAACATAACATTTATGACATCACTTGAATGATGTAAGCACTTTATGATACAAGGTCCTTCCCAATGGAAGTAACTACTGCACTGTGTTGTACTGTTGCGTGTGCAGTGCAGTGCAGTCAGTCACTTTCCAGATGTGGTGAGTTGACTTGGTAAAATCCCTAGGGGAACCTAAGACCATTTGTTCCTTGTGTTGACTCTTTTACTTCTGATGTTGTGACAACCATCTCCAGTTTGAGTCAGGTTATTTTCATGCGCTTGGGAATGTGTACCAAAAGTGAATCAGGTTCCTTATATGGTTTTTGGAATTATGTTTGTTAGATCATCAAAAGATAAAACAAAGGTACTTATAACCTATCAATTTTCCCTTTTTGGATGATGACAAACTTATATTGAAAATCATACAAAGAACCACAAAAACCAGATAGTGCACCAGGAACCTCAAAGAGTTCCCCCTGAATTTGTCTTTCCCCCTTAATCAGTGCACGTCATTATTCAATTATGCAAAATCTTCCCCCTTTTGGAATCATAAAAAGCACAGACCAAGTAAAAATCATAAAGAAGTCTAGCGTGGTTAACTCATACCACTTATGTGCACACAACATGATAGAAAACAGAGTCAAAGAGCAATAACATAAACAACAAAAGAGAAATACTTGCATTAACCAAATTTGGACGGTTACAGGCGGGAGCAGAATCACTGTTGCCATCCACAATTCCAAAAAAAACAAAAACAAGTACCAGAAACAAACATCATCAAAATAGACTTAAAAGATAGACACTGGAAACTGGACACTGAGGGGACATATCTTAAGGGACACTGGAGGAAGAGGGTTTTGAGGAGGTGATAAGGGTTTTGAGGACACGATCCATCCGATCATTTGCAGACATTTGCTAATTGATCAGTTTCTCCTTCAGGTCCTCAACCTGTTTCTTGAGCTCAACATTTTACTTTGTCAGTCGGGCAACCTCTGAGTTGTGAGAACTGCTAGAACCTGGTGCCTCTTGTACCTGACTAAGCTGAGTCTCTAAATTGGCATTCCTTGCCTTTAACTTCCTTATCTCCTCTGTGGCACTATTATGGGCATTAATAAACTGAGAGATAGTAGAGGTGCTTCCGACTCCTCCAACCTTGTCAATGCATTCACATTCCTCTAGGATGGTCTTGGAGAAGGTCTGTTTCTTGGTCCCCACTTTGGCCTGTCTTAGAGGTACCTTAAAGACCTTGAACACCTTTGTGAGCAGGAACCCATAAGGTAGCCCATGGTTGCCATCCTTAAAATCTTCCACCTTTTGCATGTGCTTAATCATGATTCGAGGCAGATTGATGGTGGTAAAACTATCAGTGCTTCCATAAGGACTAGGTTAGCCTTTGATGTGATAGATCTCCTCTCAGCACGCGGAAGCAATGCCTTTTTAACCATCTTAAAAATCAACTGATAGACTGGAAGGAGTTCCTTCTTATTCACCCGTTCGCCTTGCCGGATTGCCCTTTCGTTGACAATGGCATTTCTAAAATTTGACGTGCAAGCACCCTGAACGGATGACAGCCTTCAGCAGGAACTCCAAGAATTCACCCCAGCACGGCAGAGTCCATCACTATGTCCACTCCATTGACCAATGCACAAATGTGATCATCTTCAACCTTGAATAGGTCTACGTAAAAACTCTGCATCTCCTCCTCATACACCTTTGGTACATCAATTATGAACAAATGTTTCCACTGCTGAAACTAACAGATTTCTACCAACTGCCTCGTCCCAGCCATCTCTAAAATCTCAGGGGAAAACGTGTGGCCCGACAACATCTTTTGATATCTCAGCTTCTCTTTCTGAGAACTTTCACCAACTTTTGCTTTTTAGGAGGAACTGGGTTCCTCATCATCAACCAACTTCCTTTTCACTGATTTGCAACTGGACTGTCCCTTTTGTACATGCTTTTGCATACATATCCTCACCATAAACTTCCACTTCTTCATCATCAAACTTGTCACTACTCAATTTCACTGTTTTGTCACCAGAACTCTCCACAAACTTTTCATTGGAAGCAACAGCAGCACTCTTAGAAAGACTCTTAACACTTGTAGAAGTGTGTTTGTTGGAATGAGAGAGAGTTCTTTTGCCTAAAAGACTTGCGAGTCAAGGAACTAGGTTCCTCTTCGGCTTCCTCATCCACAACAACCACAATAACATTCTTTTCTAGTACAACTCTTCCGTCCTTAACCAATTCTCTTTCTTTGACTCCTCTGAATTTTCTTGAGACTAGACTCTAGAGCCTCATTTTTTTGCAACCGTGTAGTGGGTCTCTTAGGGGGTGGCAATGGAGTTTCCACTGGCTTACTCCTAACCCAGATAAAACTACTAGTCCCTCTTCATTGTCAGACTTCATCTCCGACACCACCATATTCAGGGTCTCAACATAGAAGTGGGGAGTAGGAGTAGGATCAACACTGACCTGGGGAGATGATTCCTGACCTTGATCCTCCGGGGAGGGATCAGGTCCATAATTTGGGACCCCACTAGCATCATCTTGTGCCGGTTGTTCAAATGGCACAAGTTCTCCCCCCTCTTCTGTGGGCTGAGTCTCTTCCCCCTGAGGCTCAAACCCCCATATACCTTTTCCTACAAAAACCTCTTCAGAAGCAATGGAGAGAATATTCTCTATTGCCTCCCTTTCTTGTGGTTCCATAAATATTTCAACAGAGGGAGCAGTGATACCTGTAGAATCGCAACCTGTCACGATTCTCTCATCTTTTCCAAGACTGATCGCTGGGTTTTCACTAGAGGGCTCTTCCATGGCGAGAGTCGATGTTTCCTGATTTCCTTATTGAACCAAGTCACACTATTTACTCTGTTCACTTTGTTTGGCCGGCGAGACTGGAGGAGGATTGGCATTCTCAGACTTGTTCAGAGTCGACTTGTTTTTGACTTTGATGAGGACTATAATCTAAGTGGGTAGGAGAGGGAGTAGAGTGTGGAGGGGACTCTACTCTAGGGTTTGGACTAGAGGTTGTGTTGGGTGATGAATCTACCGCTGGAGTTCTAATTGGTGTGGACTCAATGGGGTTACTATCAGGTACACTGGGATTTACTTAATTTTTAGGCATGGTGAAACTTTACTGGAGAGGTTTTGTGGGTTGAGAAGAGAGAAAACAAAGAAGAAAATTTTGAACTTGGAAGTGAAGGGTTGTGATGTTGATAGATGTATTATCAAAAGTGAGGGTCCGGTTCTGAAACGACGCAAATTTTTCTTGGGGAGTTGGGTCGTTTAGTGGCAGGTGAGATGCTTTGGGTTAAAAGACACAACGTAAAGAGATTAACAAGATGATTATATGGCATTGTTTTTATCTATTTTAAATTGTGCATGAGAGAACAAAGAAGCTACTAACCTGTGTCAGGAGAACCAGGTTCCTTGACAGGTCTTGTAAGTGAGCTTAACCCCTTTTACCAGTATGTACTGCAACAGCTTCTCTGTAACCTGTAACGGTATAGAAATGAGTTAGATTTGGCCAGAAAACACTTTAGCTAATTTTACCTGTATATGACTTTCATAGCCACTCATTGGAAACCAGGTCCTCAGTTGGGTTTTATCAACTCCAGTGGAAGGCGATTTCTCTCAAAATGTTCTCTGCTAAGGGGTTTGGTGAAGATGTCTGCAATTTGATCTTCAGTGATGCAAAACTTCATACAAATGAGCCCCTTTTCGACATTATCCCTGAGAAAGTGATGACATACATCAATGTGCTTGGTTCTCTTGTGTTGGACTGGATTTTTGGCCATGTTGAGTGCACTTGTATTGTTACATAAGAGAGGTACACAATCATTGTACACCCCAAAGTCTTCCAATTGTTTCTTGGTCCACAATAATTGAGCACAACAAGAAGCGACTGTTACATATTCTGCTTCAGCTGTTGTGAGTGCCACTGAGTTTTGTTTTCTTGTACCCCATGAGATAAGACAAGAACCTAGAAAATGGGCCATTTCGGACGTGCTTTTCATGTCCACCAGATAAAATGCATAATCAACATCAGCATACCCAATAAGATCAAAATTATCATTTGAAGGATAGTAGAGAATCAGGTCATGTGTTCCTTTAAGATATCTCAAAATTCTTTTAGCAGCCTTTAGATGAGATTCTCTTGGATATGACTGGAACCTTGCACAAAGACCACGCTGAACACAATGTCTTGTCTTCTTGTAGTGAGATACAAGAGTGATCCAATGATGCCTCTATACATGGTTTGAGTTACAGGAGAACCAAGTTCATCCATGTCAAGACGTGTATCTATGGCAATAAGAGTGTCGATAACTTTTGATGCTTCCATGTAAAATCTTTTCAACAAATCCTTGATGTACTTATGTTGGCTTATCAATGTTCCCTTTGTAGATAGCTTCACTTGAAGTCCGAAGAAGAAATTAAATTCTCCCATCTTGCTCATCTCAAGTTCACTCCCATGAGTTTTGCAAACTCTTCACAAAGAGAGTCAACTGTGGCTCCAAAAATGATATCATCAACATACACTTGAACAATGAGCAGGTTCCTCCCTCGTTTCTTCAGAAAAAGAGTGTTGTCAATTTTTCCTCTTGTAAAACCATTTTGTAATAGAAACTTTGATAATCTTTCATACCAAGCCCGGGGAACCTGCTTTAACCCATACAATGCCTTGTCCAGCTTGAATGTGATGACCCAAAGGGTCAACTAATGGATTAAGACTCTATTCCAGGCTCATTAGCCTTAAAAAGACTAATTTTAATTACCTCTATTTGCGTGCATAGTGCGAGCATGAATTCAGAAAGCTTTTACGTGAAAATAGGATAAATAGAAATTTCTAGAGTTAAAATTTGGTTTTAGTTGACGTTGGTCAACATTTTGAGTAAACGGACCCGGATCTGCGTTCCGATGATCCCGGGAGGTCCGCAGTAAATTATGGGACTTGGGCGCATGCCCGGAATTGAATTCCGAGGTCCCTAGCCTTAGAATTTTTTAAAGAAAATTGTTCTGCTGGTTATTTCAAGAAATAAAGAAACGAAATAATATGCAAAATTGATGATATCAGGTCCGTATTTTGGTTCCGGAGTCCCGGAAAAGTTGTTATGATATTTAAATCATATATAATTTGATGATAATTGGAATTTATTTGGTGTGATTCGGACATCCGGTTGAAAAGTTAGAAAATTTAAGTGTTCTTGAGAAAATCATGAGAGTTAAATTCGTAGTTTTTGATGTTATTATGATGATTTGATCGCACGAGGAAGACCATATGATGTTTTTAGACTTGCGTGCATGTTTGGTTTGGATCCCCGAGGGCTTTGGTAAGTTTCGGATAGGTTTAGGCTATGTTGCGCTTGTTTTTTATGCTTGATTGTCATTTCTTCAAGCATAAATGATACCACATTAAGAAAATGAGCTCAGAATCCAGTTTTTATTGAACCATTAGATCCGTATCGTAATTAGGGAGCCATAGAAAAAATAAATCAAATTTAGACATCGTATGAGGAAGTTATGCTCATTTTCGTGTCGGAAAACAATTGCTGGTGCCAGATGTCGCAAATGCGAACTCCGGATCGCAAATGCGACATATACAACCTATTAAATGAGATTTTTGACGGGATTTTCACCCATTTTTCAATTCTTTCAAACCCTAAACCTCCATAGACGATTTTTCAAAGACCCAAACTTCTCAAAATCATCGATAAGTGATATTTAACTAATTCCTTTAATTCCTTAACAACTTTTAACAAGATTTCAACTTAGAATCTAGAGTTTTCATGGTAAAAAATGGGATTTTTGGGTAGAACTTAAGAAAATAAATTTGGGGATTTAGACCTCGAATTGAGGTCGGATTCGAAAACCAATTGCATATCCGGGATCGAGGGAGAATGGATAAACGGGTTTTAGTCCGGACGTCGAGTTTAGACCAAGCGAGCCCTGAGTCGATTTTTGTAGTTTGATAATAAAACATAGGAAATCCATAGTTTCTCAATAAAGTTAATTCCTTTAAGTGATAATTGATGATAGTGAACCAAACGTGATTATATTCGAGCGGATTAGAGACAAATCCCAAAGGAAAAGCTATGCTAGAGCAGTGATTTGCTTTCGACATCGAGGTAAGTGCTTGGTTTAACCTTCACTTGAGGGAATAGGAATCCACAAATTGATTGTTATGTGAAATTGCTTGTGTGTAGTGTATATGTGAGGTGACGAGTACCTATGCACTACTAAATTGTTTGTTTAACATGATCCCTTTCCCCGTTTCCCATTTAATTGCTTCCTGGCTTAGCTGTTTTGTGATCATTGAGGTTTACATGGCTATTTGGTTTCATTAGATTATTGGCAAGTATTGTTGCAAGTGTGTTTAAGGGTTGGTTGTTCCTTTGATTTTGTTATGATACATAAAGATTGAGTTGGATGACAACGTTACAGGATTTACATATATTCTGGTTGGTTTCATTATGAAATGAATATTGGATACAACTTATGAGCTATACTGTTTTCTGTTTACAATTGTTGAGATAAAAGGGTTGTGAAAGGCTTGGCCTGAATTTTGAAAGTTTTCATAAATAAATCGATATGATATGTCTGGTGGGAACGGGTTGCACGACGCAACAAGGTGTAATAAGGGTGGACGGGTGGGATCGGGTTGCACGCCGCAAAAGGTGTAATAAGGGTGTAATATAGGGCGGTGTAATAAGAGTGGACAGGTGGGAGCGGGTTGCATGCCGCAACAAGGAGCAATAAGGGAGGACACCTATGTTTTTATTGATTTTCCAAGAAAATGCAAAGATTTGAAAAATTATTCTTTTACTTTACTATTTTATGTATTTAACACTTATTATTATTTTAAAAAGTCAAACTTGGAAATTTTGGGAATTCATGTAAGATTTTGGTTATAGCTGAGGCCTGGAAAAGGCAACTGAACTATTTTATTTATTGTTACAAGTTTGTTATTCTTGTTTTGTATAGAATTATTTTCCTGCTTTGCTACATATATATATATATATATATATATATATATATATATATATTGTTACAGGTTATGTTGCATTGCCCCGCCTTATCCTCGTCACTACTTCGTCGAGGTTCGAATCGGCACTTACTCAGTACATGGCGTCGGTTGTACTGATACTACACTCTGCACACTTTTGTGCGGATTCAGGTAACGGTCAGAGTTAGGAGATTTTAGTAGTTGATATCATTGCTCGGAGACACAAGGTAGATCTGCTGACGTCCGCAGATTCCTAGAGTCATTTTTTTTACACTGGTTTACTTCTTTCAAAACTGATATACAATTCTTTTAGCCCATTATGTAGCATTCTTAGTAGTTCCTGAATTGTGACACCAGACCCTGGGTAGTTGTGTAATTAGCATTAGTTTGTGGTTCGCCTATTATTTCGAATGTTGATCCTGATTGCATTTATTGGAAAGTAGTAGATTTCATGTATGTTTGGATTTGTTATTCATGTTTAAATAAAGTGGAAAGGAAATGATTAAATAAGTTCTAACATTGACTTGCCTAGTAAGTGTAGTGTTAGGAGCCATCACGATCCCGAGGGTTGGGAATTTGGGTCGTGACAAGTTGGTATCAGAGCACTAGGTTGCTTAGGTCTCACAATTCACGAACAAGCTTAACAGAGTCTGAAGAATCGGTACAGAGTCGTTTGTACTTATCTCTCAGAGGCTATCAAGTTAGGAACAACTCCATTTTTATTCTCTTCTACTCTATCGTGCGGATCTTGTTATCGCTAACATTGACTGAATCCTTCTACTCATTTGCAAATGGCGGGAATGTGTGCTTTTCTCCTGCGGATCGGCACATCAGGTCCTCCCGAAGCACCAATCCTAAACCACAGATGACGTAAGAAAACTTCCTAATAAATAACCCCACTCATGGCACGTGGAAACTCAAGGCCTAATTGGAATCATTGAATCTCAAAAGGAAATCACATGTAACCTGAGAAACTATTTTGTGAATATAAATGCAAGATTTCATACAGGATATTGTGTGATAATAGTCCCTGCTTCAACCATTTCTTTTCTTTCAAAAAAAATTTCATATACGGAAGTAAATCATGTTGGCACCAAACAAGCCACCAAGTCAGCCTATGGGCACAACCTCAATTTAAACCTTCCATTGCTTCTAAATTAACAAAATTATACCCACACTACAAGATCAATTCTCTAAAAGAAATCCACGAAGCTATCTATCATCAAGGAGAGGTAAAACAAAGAGAAAAGATCAACCAGTTATCAAGGATATCAACGCTCAAAATAAAACATATCCTGCATAATTTCAACATAACCATCCGCATGAGAACCAAGTAGTGTCACAAAACAGAAACATAATAAATAACATGACAAACAGGATACCAATTCACCTAAAAGATAAAACACAAACTAAGTTGTCACATGAACACAAGGACCAAATCCCAACACCAATCTACACGAAAGTAAAGAAATTTACATCCCAATTCACAGTTATTCAAGGAGCCACCTCAACCTGAAATCTAACAAATAAAGTTAAAATGATGAACGTCCCCCCCCCCCCCCCCCCCCCCCCCCCCCCCCCCAAATACTGCATCATGTACTCCCCTCAGTGTCAGACTCTATCACTCCCTCCTCGAACCAGGGAGCTGGAATATCATCCTCTTCCTCTGACTCAGTTGATGTTAGTGGCTCCTGAGGCTTCAACACCTTAAATAACTCCTTCACACCTTTCCACATGCGAATGAATAACTTGTCTCTCTTCTTCTCCCTCTTATTCATCCGGGCGTGTGCACCTGCCAGCTTGGCATGAGAAGTACTCAAGCCACCATATACCGTGGCCAAATCTGGTACGCCTTCTCCGGCTGCTTCAAATGAGCCCCCTTTTTCTTCTAGTCATCAAGGAATTTCATGAAATCTTTTTGTGAAACATATGCAGAGGGCCCCTCAAATGTTTCCCTCGGTCCCGATGGAGGTCGAGATACCAGCTCGCAAACCTGCCTCATCTCCTTAGAAAGCACAACAAATGGGCCACTGGTGGAAGAAAAAGGCTGACTAACTGGCTCAGCCTGAGGAGGCAATCCCACTTTTCTCTTCTTGCTCTTAACAACTCCACCCTTTCCTCTCTTCTTCAAGGGGCGAACAGGCTTACCCGGTTCTACCCAGTTGTCCCTTGGATCCCCCTCAACCCCAGCCACCTGGCACAACTCAGTAATAAGAGAAGGGAATAAAAGTGACGTACCACCCAGGCGAAGGTACTCCTTTAACTCACTGACGACTATGTCGCCAACGTTGTGTAATTCCATCAAGAATACAAGCTACCATCAATGCTCTCAGTATGGGCACATTCCAGATGTTGGACGCTGGAGAGACACGACTGCACACAATAACTACCCATATCTTGGCTTCAGCGGAGAACTATTCGGAGGTAATTGATTTCTTATCCAATGCCCAAGGAACGTCCACATCCCAAAATAGCTTGGAAGCCAACCAATCCCCTAGGATATCATATTTCTCACGGAAAAGATCCATGTCATGGTCAGGAAGGTGGTTGTGATGACCCAAGGGGTCCTTTTATGAATTTAGACATTGTTCTAGGCTCAATTTGTGTGTGCAGTCCGGGCGTGAAACCGAAAAGCTTTTATGTAAAATATGAGAAATAGTAATTTCTAGAGTTAAAATTTGATTATAGTTGACTTTGGTAAACATTTTGAGTAAAACGGACCCATATCCGTGTTACGACAATCCCGGGAGGTCCGCAGTAAAATATGGGACTCGGGCGTATGCTCGGAATTAAATTTCGAGGTCCCAAGCCTTAGAAATCAATTTTTGAAAGAAATTATTTTGCTGAAATATTTATGAAATAAAGAAAAGAATAAATGTTTGAAACCATTGGTATCGGGCCCGTATTTTGGTTCCGGAACCAGGTACAGATTTTTTATAGTATTTAAATATTAACTGTGAAATTTGGTAAAAATGAAGTTTATTTGACGTGATTCGGACATCCGGTTGAGGAATAATGAACTTTAAGTGTTGTTGAGGAAAATGATGGGTTTTGAGCTTTAATTCATAGTCTTACATGTTATTTTCATTATTTGATCGCACGAGCAAGTCTGTAAGATATTTTTAGACTTGCGTGCATATTTTTACACTTGAACTTTCTGCTGTTTTTGCTAATGCTAGTGCACACCTATCGTGTGCATTGCGTTCGTACCCCACTCCTTGCGAACGCACAGGGTAAATTGCAATGGGTCCCTATTTGTTATACGCGAACGCACAACCAGGCATGCGAACGCGGAGGTCACCTGGGCTGACCTTATGAGAACGCATGCTGGACTATGCGAACGCACAAGGAAAAATTGGGCCTAGGGAAGGGGAGCCCACAAATACACTATGCGGACGCACCCCCCCCCCCTACGCAAATGCGATGGTCAGCTCCCCTGTACCCTATGCGATCGTGGCAGGCCCTATGCGAACGCATAGAAAGCCTGCCCAGCTATTTAAATACCCTTTTAAAAAACGGGTAGACCTTTCTTCTTCATCATTTTCGAACCTCACAACCCTAGGAACGAATTTCTTTACCAAATATCATCCCCAAGTTATTGGTAATCAATTCTAAACTTTACTCTTTCAATTACTCATTGTTTTTCATCACTTTTAAACCAAAAACTAGGAATTTTCATGGTAAAAATTGAGGATTTGGGTAGAATTAGGGAATTTTATAAAAATTGAATTTTTACCTCTAATTGAGGTCGGATTTCGAAACTAATTGTATATTCGGGTTCGTCGGCGAATGGGTAAACGCAATTTGGTCCGAACCCCGAGTTTGGACCAAGCAGGCCCGAGGTCCGGTTTTCACTTTTTTTAGAAAACTTAGGAAAAATTATGATTTTCAATAAAGTTAGTTCCTTTAGCCTTAATTAATTACATTAAGTTAATTATGATTAGATTCGAGTGTATTGGAGGTGAAATAAGATGAAAAGCTATAATTGAACAGTGAGTGGCCTGCGAAATTGAGGTAAGTGCTTGGTTCAACCTTGACTTGAGGGAATAGAAACCCCCAACTTATTTGCTATGTGAATTTGCATGTGTGTGGTGTATAGGTGAGGTGACGAGTATCTATGCACCACCAAATTGTCGGTTAAATATGATCCCTTTTCTCGTTTCCAATTTAATTGATTTATGTCTTAGTTGTTCTATGTTCATTATTGTTTCTATGACTACTTGGCTTTGTTACCTTGTTGTTAAGTCTTCTTGTAGTTATTTTTGAGGAGTATTGATTGTTTATTTTTTCCCCTTGTGATACATAAAGGTTGAGCAGTTTGGCATTGTTTCACGAAATACATATTTATGTTCCTGTTGTTTTCATGGTTGAGAGGATATTGATGAAGTTTATGAGAAAATACAGTTTCTTATTTATAATTGTTGAGACAAAAACATTGTGAAAGGCTTGGCCTGAATTATGGAATTTATAAATAAATTGATATGATATGTCTGGTGGGAGCGTGTTGCACACCGTAAACTACAAAAATCGACTCCGGGCCCGCTTGGTCTAAAATCGAGGTTCGGACCAAAACTCGTTTACCCATTCTCCCCCGAGCCCGAATATGCAATTGGTTTTCGAATCCAACCTCAATTCGAGGTCTAAGGGTGGACTCGTGGGATCGGGTTGCACGCCGCAACAGGAGCAATAAGGATGATATATTTAGGGAGGAGTAATAAGGGTGGACAAGTGAGAGCAGGTTGCACGCCGCAACAAGAAGCAATAAGGGAGGACACTTATGTTTTTATTGATTTTCAAAGAAAACAAAGATTTGAAAAACTTAATGTTTTATTTTACTATTATTCATATTTTTGCACTACTTTTATTTAAAGTTAAATTTTAGAAATTTGGAAATTCTGTGAGAATTGGTTATAGCTGAGACATGGAAAAGGCGACTGAGTTATTTTAATTGTTGTTGCAGTTATTATTTATTTGTTTTAGATTTCCTTCTTTCTACCTATATTATTGTCACATGTTATATTGTTAATGCCCCGCCGTAGCCTCGTCACTACTTCATCGAGGTTAGGCTCGACACTTACTCTGTACATGGGGTCAGTTGTACTGATACTACACTCTGCACTCTTTTGTGCAGATCCAGGTACCGGCTAGCAGTAGAGATATTTGGAGCAGTTATCTATTTTCCGGAGACACGAGGTATATCTGTCGGCTTTCGCAGATCGCGAGAGTCTTCTCTTAGTTCGTAGAGATTGTTTTCTATTTTTCTCAAAATAGTTATATTATTTCTTTCAGCCCATTATATGTAGTATTCTTTAGTGGTTTGTGAATTGTGACACCAGACTCTGGGGTGGTTTTAGAGTTATTTATATTATTAGTTCGTGGCTCGGTTTATTTAATTGTTTATTTCTTTATATTCGGAATTATGCATTGAAATCCATTAGAGTAAGTTTATTTTAAAATTATTTATCGTGTTTAAATGGTTAATCAAAGGAAATAATTAAGCGAACTCTAACATTGGCTTGCCTAGTAGGTGTGGTGTTAGGCGCCATCACGATCTCTAAGGTTGGAAATTTGGGCCGTGACAAGTTGGTATCATAGCACTAGGTTTCTTAGGTCTCACAATTCACGAACAAGCCTAGTAGAGTTTGAAGGATCGGTACGGAGACGTCTGTACTTATATCTCAGAAGATATTGAGTTAGGAAACAACTCCATATTTATTTCTATTCTATCGTGCGATTCTTGTATCTCAAATACTAATTGTATTCTTCTATTCTCTCGCAGATGGAGAGAACATGTGCTTCCTCTTCTGCTGACCATCATTCCGGTCCTCTAGCAGCAGCAACTCCTACTAGGGGCAGAGGCCGAGGCCGTGCCAGGGGCCGAGGCAGGGGCAGGACTCAACCCATTGCTCAGGACACAGCCCCAGCTGTGGAACCTCAGATCGATTTTAATGAGGGGGTTCCAGCTCAGACCGTTCCAACGGGACCATCTCAGGTCCCCGAGGGGTTTATTTCCACCCCGGTTCTTCAGGATGCTTTGGTTCGTTTAGTGGGCCTTATGGAGATTGGGGCCCATACTAGCACATTCCCGGTTGCAGCAGTCGTATCTCAGGCTGGAGGAGGGGTTCAGACTCCTGCTACCCACACTCCAGCTCAGACTACTCCTCAGGTTCAGACCCCAGCAGCCAATCCAGTTGGGGTAATCCAGCCAGTTGCTCCAGCGCCACCTGTTGATGGGGAAGCTATGTCTACCGATGCTTTATGGAGATTGGACAGGTTCATTAAGTTATTTCCTGTTCACTTCAGTGGTGCTACTTTAGAGGATCCTCAAGAATATCTAGATAGTTGTCATGAGGTGTTGCGTAATATGGGTATTCTGGAGACCAATGTGGTTGATTTTGCTGCTTTTCAAATGACTTGGTTCCGCCAATAAATGGTGGATGGATTACTTGTTGACTAGACAAATTAGATCACCTGCATTTGACTTGGGATCAATTCTCTAATCTCTTTATGGAGAAGTTATTCCCTGTTACTACTCGAGAGGATAAGCGTCGTCAGCTTGAGCGACTTCAGCAGGGCAGCATGACTGTGGCCCAGTATGAGACTCGTTTCGTGGACTTGGCTAGACATGCTATTCTCATTTTGCCCACAGAGAGAGATAGAGAGGGTCAGACGATTTATTAATGGCCTCGCTCAGCCTATCAGGTTGCATATGGCGAAGGAGACAGGGGCCGAGATTTCTCTTCAGGACGCAGCTAACATAGCTAGGAGGGTTGAGTCAGTTCTTGGGATGGGAGGTCAGGGGTCAGACAAGAGACCTCGCCATTCCGGGGGTTTCAGTGGTACCTCATCTGGAGGCGGGACTTCATTTAGCAGAGGACATCCTTCTAGGCCATTCCATTCAACACTACAGGCTTCACATGGTACTTCCAGAGGTCGTGGTGGTTCTTATGTGCCTCCTTCTGCTCAGCCAGTCTACAGTGCTCCTTCAACCACTATCAGAGTACCTCCTTTGCTGAGTTATTATCGTGGTCAACCGGCTCGTCAAGGTCAGTCCATATCAGGAGGGATTTTTTGAGTGTGGTGAATATGGGAATATTCGGAGAGCTTGTCCGAAGTTTATGGGTAATCAACATCAGTACCAGGGTTCTCGTGCCATAGTTCCGACACCAGTTGCAGCACCAACTGCCCAACTAGCAAGGGGTAGGGGTCAGGTAGTTAGAGGTAGAGGCCAGAATGTTAGAGGTGGAGGACAGCCCGCTAGGGGTGGAGGACAACCCACTAGAGGTGGAGGTCCTCCCAGAGGTGTGGTTCAGGGTGGCGGGGCCCAGCCCCCACTATATGCATTTCAAGCCAGCCCTGAGACGGAGTCCTCCGACGGTGTTATTACAGGTATCATCTCAGTTTGTGATAGAGCTGCTTCGGTTTTGTTTGATCTCTTATGTATGATCCTATTTTGCCTCATATTTGAATGTGCCCCATTATTCCTTGAGTATTCCTGGTTATGTGTCTACACCGGTAGCGGATGCTATTGTGGTAGATCGTGTGTATCGTTCGTGCGTGGTAGTCATTGAAGGTCTTGAAACTAGTGTGGATCTTTTACTTCTAGACATGGTTGATTTTGATGTTATAATGGGCATGGATTGGTTGTCACCCTATTATGCCATCTTGGACTGTCACGCCAAGACAATTACTTTAGCATTGCCGGGGTTGCCTCGATTAGAATGGAAAGGGACTCCTAGTCATTCTCCCAGCTGGGTGATTTCATATTCCAAGGCTCGCCGCATGGTGGAGAAATGGTGTTTGGCTTATTTGGCTCATATTCGTGATTCCGATGCCGAGGTTTCTTCCATAAAGTCAGTTCCTATCATTCATGAGTTTCCCGAGGTCTTTCTTGCAGACCTGCCGGGGATGCCACCCGACAGGGATATTGATTTCTATATTGACGTGGCTCCGGGCACTCAGCCCATTTCCATTCCTCCATATCTGATGGCCACACAATAATTGAAAGAATTGAAAGAAAAGTTTCAAGACTTGCTAGATAAGGGCTTCATTAGACCTAGTGTCTTGCCTTGGGGTGCACCTATTTTGTTCGTAAAGAAGAAAGATGGGTCGATGAGGATGTGTATAGATTTCCGGCAGCTGAATAAAGTTACTATCAAGAATAAGTATTCGTTTTCGAGAATTGATTACCTATTTGATCAGCTTTAGGGTGCTAGAGTATTTTCAAAAATTGATTTGAGGTGGGGCTATCATCAGCTGAAGATTAGGGCGTCTGATGTTCCTAAGCCAGCCTTTCTGACGAGGTATGGGCACTATGAATTTTTGGTTATGTCTTTTGGGATGACTAATGCTCCAGCAGCCTTTATGGACTTAATGAATCAGGTTTTCAAGCCCCATCTGGATTCTTTCGTGATCGTGTTCACTGATTACATTCTTATATACTCCCGCAGACGGGAAGAGCATGAGCAGAACCTCCGTATAGCACTCCAGACTTTGAGAAATAATCAGTTGTATGCCAAGTTTTCAAAATATGAGTTCTGGTTAGATTTAGTAGCCTTCTTGGGTCATATTGTATCAGCTGAGTGTATTCAGGTTGATCATACGAAAATTGAGGCAGTCAAGAACTGGCCTAGACCCACGACAGCCACAGAGATCAGGAGCTTCTTGGGTTTGGCGGAATACGACCTTCGTTTTATGGAGGCGTTCTCATCCATAGCATCCCCAATGACTAAATTGACTCAGAAAGGTGCCCCATTTAAATGGTCAAATGAGTGCGAGGTGATCTTTTCGAAGCTCAAGATAGCCTTGACTTCAGTACCGATGTTGGTGTTACCATCGGGTTCGGGTTCCTTCACGGTGTATTATGATGCTTCCCGAGTTGGACTTGGAGCAATGTTGATGCAGGATGGCGGTGTGATTGCATATGCGTCTCGACAGCTGAAAGTCCATGTGAAGAATTACCCTGTTCATGACTTAGAGTTGGCAGCCATTGTTCATGCATTAAGAATTTGGAGGCACTATCTTTATGGCGTGCCGTGTGAGGTTTTAACTGACCATCACAGTCTCCAGTACTTATTCAAGCAAAAAGATCTAAATTTGAGACAACGGAGATGGTTAGAGTTACTGAAGGATTATGATGTCATCATATTATATCATCCAGGGAAGGCCAACGTGGTGGACGATGCATTGAGTAGGAAGGCGGTGAGTATGGGTATCCTTGCGTATATTCCAGTTGGTGAGAAACCGCTTGCTTCAGACATTCAGAAGTTGGCCAATCAGTTCGTGAGGTTGGATATTTTGCCCAGCAGTGTTCTAGCTTGTACAGTCGCTCGATCTTCTCTAATTAAGCGTATCCAAGAGCGGCAGGATGATGACCCGCATTTGATGGTTCTTAGGGACCTAGTTCGACGTGGTAGTGCCAAGCAGATTACAGTTGGAGATGATGGTGTCTTGAGGATGCAAGGTCGTATATGTGTGCCTAATGTTGATGGCCTTCGTAAGTTGATCCTTGAGGAGGCTCACAGTTCTAAGTATTCGATTCACCCAGGGGCATCCAAAATGTACCAAGATTTGAGGCAGCATTATTGGTAGAGAAGGATGAAAAAGGACATTATTGCGTATGTGGTTCGTTGCTTAAATTGCTAGCAGGTAAAGTATGAGCATCAGAGACCTGGTGGTTTGCTACAGCTGAAAGAGATTCCTGAGTGGAAGTGGGAGCGTATCACTATGGACTTCGTTGTTGGGCTCCCACAGACTCAGAGGAAATTTGACACAGTTTCGGTTATTGTGGATAGGCTGACTAAAGCGGCACATTTCATTCCGGTGGCAAGTACTTATACTTCGGAGTGGTTGGCTGAGTTATATATTCGAGTGATTGTTCGCCTTCATGGTGTGCCTGTGTCTATCATTTCTGATTGGGGTACACAGTTTACTTCGCACTTTTGGCGGGCAGTTCAGCATGAGTTGGGTACCCGAGTAAAGTTGAGTACAACATTTCACCCTCAGACTGACGGGCAGTCCGAGCGTACCATTCAGATATTGGAGGATATTCTCCGCACTCATGTTATTGACTTTGTAGGTTCGTTGGATCAGTTCTTGCCGTTAGCAGAGTTTGCTTATAATAATAGCTATCAGTCGAGCATTCAGATGGCTCCTTATGAGGCATTATATGGTAGACGGTGCATATCGCCAGTTGGATGGTTTGAGACGGTAGAGGCTCGGTTGCTGGGTACAGACTTAGTTCAGGAGGCCTTAAATAAGGTCAAGATTATTCAGGAGAGACTTCGTGCAACTCATCCTAGGCAAAAGAGTTATGTCGATCGTAAGGTTCGTGATGTGGCATTCATGGTTGGAGAGAGAGTATTGATTCGTGTGTTGCCCATGAAGGGGTGTTATGAGATTTGGGAAGAAGGGTAATTGAGCCCTAGGTATATCCGGCCGTTTGAGATTCTTGATAGAGTGAGGGAGGTAGCTTATAGACTTGCGTTTCTTCCAGGGTTATCCTCAGTTCATCCGGTATTCCACGTGTCTATGCTCTGCAAATATTATGGTGACCCGTCCCACATGTTAGATTTCAGCTCTGTCCAATTGGACAAGGACTTGACTTATGAAGAGGTGCCGGTAGCCATTTTAGACCGGCAGGTTCGTCAGTTGAGGTCAAAGAGTTATCCTTCAATTCGAGTGTAGGGGAGAGTCCATCCCCTTGAGGCAGCTACTTGGGAGTCCGAGTCGGACATGCAGAGTAGATATCCACACTTGTTCGTCAATTCAGGTAATTTTCTATGTCCGTTCGAGGACGAACGTTTGTTTTAGAGGTGGAGATTGTGATAACCCAAAGGGTCCTTTTATGAATTTAGACTTTTTTCTAGGCTTAATAGCCATAAAAAGATTAATTTTAAATACCTCGATTTGCGTGCGCAGTTCGGGCGTGACACCATAAAGCTTTTATTTGAAATAGTAATTTCTAGAGTAAAAATTTGATTATAGTTGTCTTTGGTCAATATTTTGATGAAACAGACCCGAATCCGTGTTTCGACGATCTCGGGAGGTCCGCAGTAAAATATGGGACTCGGGCGTATGCCGGGAATTGAATTCCGAGGTCCCAAGCCTTAGAAATCAATTTTTGAAAGAAATTGTTTTACTGAAATATTTATGAAATAAAGAAAAGAATTAATGTTTGAAACCATTAGTATCAGGCCCGTATTTTGGTTCCGAAGTCCGGTACAGATTTGTTATAGTATTTAAAGGTTAACTGTGAAATTTGGTGAAAACGGAGTTTATTTGACGTGATTCGGACATCCGGTTTAGAAATAATGAAAGTGTTCTTGAGGAAAATTATGGGTTTTGAGGTTTAATTCATAGTCTTACATGTTATTTTCATGATTTAATCACACGAGCAAGTCCGTATGATATTTTTAGACTTGCGTGCATATTTTGTTTAGAGCCCCAAGGGCTCGGGTGAGTTTTGGATAGGCCACGAGATATTTTTACACTTGAACTTTCTGATGTTTTTGTTGTTGCTGGTGCACATCTCTCGTGTGCATTGCGTTCTCACCCCACTCCTTGCTAACACACAAGGTAAATTGCAGGGGTTCCCTTTTTGTTATACGCGAACGCACAGCCAGGCATGCGAACGCGAAGGTCACCTGGGTTGACCTTATGCGAACGCATGCTGGACTATGCGAACGCACAAGGAAAAATTGGGCCTGGGGGAGGGGAGCCCAAATACACTATGCGGACGCACCCCCTCCCCCCCTACGCGAACGCGATGGTCAGCTCCCCCGTGCCTTATGCAATCATGGCAGGCCCTATGCGAACGCATAGAAGTCCTGCCCAGCTATTTAAATACCCTTTTAAAAAACGGGCAAACCTTTCTTCTTCATATTTTTCGAACCTCACAGCCCTAGGAACGAATTTCTTCACCAAATATCATCCCTAAGTTATTGGTAATCAATTCTAAACTTTACTGTTTCAATTACTCATTGTTTTTCATCACTTTTAAATCAAAACTAGGAATTCTCATGGTAAAAATTGAGGGTTTGGGTAGAATTAGGGAATTTTGTAAAAATCTAATTTTTACCTCGAATTGAGGTTGTATTTCGAAACTAATTATATATTCGGGTTTGTGGGTGAATGGGTAAACGTAATTTGGTCCGAACCCCGAGTTTGGATCAAGCGGGCCCGGGTTCGGGTTTTCACTTTTTTTATATATAGAAAACTTAGGAAAATTTATGATTTTCAATCAAGTTAGTTCCTTTAGCCTTAATTAATGATATTAAGTTAATTATGATTAGATAGTGTATTGGAGGTGATTTCAAGAGGAATAACTATAATTGAACAGTGAGTGGATTGCGAAATTGAGGTAAGTGCTTCGTTTAACCCTGACTTAAGGGAATAGGAACCCCCAACTTATTTTCTGTGTGAATTTACATATGTGTGGTGTATAGGTGAGGTGACGAGTATCTGTGCACCATCAAATTGTAGGGCTAAATATGATCCATTTCCCCGTCTCTAATTTAATTGATTCATGTCTTAATTGTTCTATGTTCATTATTGTTTCTATGACTACTTGGCTTTGTAACCTTGTTTTTAAGTCTTGTTGTAGTTACTTTGGAAGAGTATTGATTGTTTATTTGTTTCCCTTGTGACACATAAAGGTTGAGCAGTTTGGCATTGTTTTACGAAATACATATTTATGTTCCTGTTGGTTTCATGGTTGAGAGGATATTGATGAAGTTTATGAGAAAATACAGTTTCTTATTTATAATTGTTGAGACAAAAACATTATGAAAGGCTTGGCCTAAATTGTGAAATTTATAAATAAATTGATATGATATGTCTGGTGGGAGCGGGTTGCACACCGCAAACTACAAAAATCTGTGATGACCCAAAAGGTCATCTTACGTAATTTAAGCTATATCTGTGTTCCGAGGCTCCGAGAGCCTCTGTTAGCCTCACCTCGATATGCGTGCGCAACCCGGGCGTGTAGCCGGGAAGCTATTATGTGAAAATTTGATAAAAATGAGTTTTGATAATTAATAAATGAATATAGTTGACTTTGGTCAACATTTCTGGTAAACGGACCCGGACCTGTGATTTGACGGTCCCGGAGGGTCCGTAGGAAAATATGGGACTTGGGCATATGCTCGGAATCGAATTCCGAGGTCCCAAGCCCGAGAAATGAATTTTTAAAAGAAATTGTTTTCTGGAAAAAAATAAAGGAATATGAAAGTGAATAATCATGTGAAAACCGTGTTACCGGGCCCGTACTATGGTTCTGGAGCCCGGAACAGGTTTAGTATATGTTATTTGTCTTATCTGTAAAATTTGGTGTAAAACGGGCGTGAATTGGGTGGGTTCGGATAAAAAATGAGGTTTCGAGGTTTTAAAGAATTTGAAATGCGACTTGGAAAGTAATGTTATGTTCCTGAGGTCCGAATGAGATTCCAAGACCGGGAATAGTTCCGTGGTGTCATTTATAACTTATCTGCAAAGTTTGAAGTCATTCCGAGCGGTTTAGGCCGGTTCGACGTATTGAAATGAATTCTAGAATTTTAAGTTCTTAAGATTTGATTAAATAAGTTTTGGGGTTTGATTTCGAGTTCCGATGTTGTTTTTCGTGTTCCGAATGTTCGAGCGAGTCCGCTAAGTGATGTAGGACTTGTTGGTATATTTGGACGGGGGCTCGAGTGGGCCCAGATGCTTCCCGGACCCCGCGCGAGGCCAAAAACCAGCAAAAACCACTGCTGGTGCACAGCAGCTGGTGTGACCGCAGGTGCGGGACCGCCCCTGCGGTCCCAGCCTCGCAGGCGCGATCCCCAGCCCTTTGCCCAGAGTCAGCAGGGCCGAGACTCAGCCCGCAGGCGCGAGACCGCAGGCGCGGTCCAACCCATCGCAGGCGCGTGATTTCCCGCAGGGGAGACCAAACTTTGCAGGAGTGGCTTCCCTTCTGCAAGTGCGGCCCCTTCTGGGCTGCCCCAAGACCGCATGTGCGAACATTTTTCCGCACATGCGGTACCGCAGGTGCGAAAATTGCCCGGTTAATTTTAATTCTTAAGTCCAAAACAGAACACTTGCACGGGAATTATTAAAAGTTCATCCCTCTCCTCCATCCCCAACCTCCATTAGCGAGCCTTGAGTCCATTTTTCCTCCCTTGATACTCCGGTAAGCTTCGTAACCTCGTTTTCTTCCATTATCCATCACTAATCACTAGAAACCTAGGCCTAAACTCATGAAATCAATTAGGAAAGTGGGGTTTTTGGGTAGTATTAGGTTTTTGGGATTTTTGGGTGATTCAACCCCAATTTGGGGTCGAATCCTAAAAGACATTTTGTATATTCTTAATCGTGGGGATATGGGTGATCGAGTTTTGGTCCGAACCTCGATTTTCGACCACGTGGGCCCGGGGTCAAATTTTGGAATTTTAGGAAGAATGATTAGAAATGGGTAATTGGGCTAGGGGTTTGAGTTATTGAATCATTATTGATACACTTGAGTTGAATATGTCTAGATAATATCGTTACGGAGCCGTATTATAAAGTAAATGCGGTGTTAGAGGGTTGATCGCTCTATTTTGGACCCGAGGTAAGTGACTTGCCTAACTTCGGTAAGGGAATAGGTATTGTTTGCTACGTGTTTACTTGTTAAGCATGTTCGTTGCATAGGTAGAGTGACAAGTACCTATGTGATGAGAGTCTAGCATGACCGTGAGTCTAAAGTGATAGTAATCGTAGCTTTTCCTCCCTGTCTTTTATATTATGAGACTTCCATTATTTGTAATAGTATGATGTTGATTGTGGTGAAAGAATGAAACGTAAATTGTTGTTGAGGATGAATATTTGTTGTCAAAGCTACTCTGTTGAGATTGGTATAGCTGAGACCCTTGCCGGGCAATTGTGTGTTTAATATTGATATGTACCCCCTCGTTGAGCATTATTGTCTTGCATTTCTATTATATTGAAATTTCCTTGCCATTGATATTTATACTGTTCTGGTAAGGAAGAGGGGTGATGTTATTGATATGCACGAGGGGACATGCCGTGCCGAGTGTTGATATTGTTATATATGCACGAGGGAAACATGCCGTGCCGATTGATATTTATTATATACACTCGAGGGGACATGCCGTGTTGTGATGTTGTGATATTGTGATATTGTGATATATGCACGAGGGGACATGCCGTGCCGATTTGATATTTGAGATTACGCACGAGGGGACATGCCGTGCTCTGTTATTTGATTGATTCCCTCATGCTGATAGTTGTTCTCTGGTCTCCGTTTTTACTTTCCAGTCGTATTCTCACTGTACCGTTGTGAATTAGACGTTGATTTCTTGCATTCCCAGGATGCACATNTCACTACTTCGGTCGGGGTTAGGCTTGGCACTTACTCAGTACATGGGGTCGGTTGTACTGATACTACACTGCGCTTCCTTGTGTTGTGCAGACCCTGCTATTGGACCCCGTGGAGCGTTCTGAGGGAGATACCTTCAGTCGACGTCAGAGCTTTGGGGTGTACACTGTCGTTCGTGGATCCCGAGGCTTCTTTCCTTACCGCTTCATTCTCTTTCTCCTTATTTCAAGACAGTGTTTTATTTTCATTCCAGACTTGTATTTAGTATTCTAGTAACTAGTCCGTGAGATTGTGACACCCCGGTTTTGGGAAGCTTACGTCATGTTATGATTGTTATGTTCCTCCTTTCCACATTCAAGTCTTGTTATTTTTATTATCGATGTTGGAAAGATTATTGTTGGGGAAGGTATGTTGTTGCTGTACGGTTAAACGGTTTCCCACTATTATCCAGTGTATGATTTGAATTAGTTAAAGTTGAAAGGTTAGCTTTTTAAATTCTTATTAAACTGGTTTTAAATTATTATTACAAGTTATACGTTGGATAGCCTAGCGGGTTCAACGTTAGGCGCATTCACGGCCTAAAGGGTGGAAATTTGGGTCGTGACAAAATCGACTCCGGGCTCGCTTGGTCTAAAATCGAGGTTCGGACCAAAACTCGTTTACCCATTCTCCCCCGAGCCCGAATATGCAATTGGTTTTCGAATCCGATCTCAATTCGAGGTCTAAATCCCCAAATTTGAATTTCCTAAACTCTACCCAAAAATCCCAATTTTTACCATGACAACTCTAGATTCTAAGTTGAAATCTTGTTAAAAGTTGTTAAGGAACGAAAGGAATTAGTTAAAGATCACTTACCGATAATTTGGAGAAGTTTGGGTGTTTTAAAAATCGTCTATGGAGGTTTAGGGTTTGAAAGAATTGAAAAATGTGTGAAAATCCCGTCACAAATCTCATTTAATAGGCTGCAGATGTCGCATTTGCGACATCTCGCACCAGTAATTTTTTTTCTGACACGAAAATGAGCATAACTTCCTCATACGATGACCAAATTCGATGGCTCTTTTTCCTATGGCTCCGTAGTTACGATATAGATCCAATGGTTCAATAAAAACTGAATTTGGAGCTCATTTTCTTAATGTGGTATCATTTATGCTTGAAGAAACAACGATGAAGCATAAAAAACAAGCGCAACATAGCCTAAACCTATCCGAAACTCACCCAAGCCCTTGGGGCTGCAAACCAAACATGCAAGAAAGTCTAAAAATATCATACGGATTTGCTCGTGTGATCAAATCATCAAAATAACATCAAAACCTACGAATTTAACCTCAAAACTCATAATTTTCTCAAGAACACTTAAATTTTCTAACTTTTAAACCGGATGTCCGAATCACATCAAATAAATTCTGATTCTTATCAAATTTCACAGATAGGATTTAAATATCATAACAAACTTGTCCCGGTCTCCGGAACCAAAACACGTACCCGGTATCATCAATTTCGCATGTTATTTTGTTTCTTTATTTCTTTTTTTTTTCTAGCAGAACAATTTTCTTCAAAACCAGCTAGGGACCTCGAAATTCAATTCCGGGCATGCTATCAAGTCCCATAATTTATTGCGGACCTCCCGAGATCATCAGAACACTGATCCGGGTCCGTTTACTCAAATTGTCGACAATGTGGGTAGCTCTGATGGTAAGCACCCTCCACTTCCGACCAAGAGGTTGTGAGTTCGAGTCACCCCAAGAGAAAGGTGGGGAGTTCTTGGAGGGAAAGATGCTGAGGGTCTATTGGAAACAGCCTCTCTACCCTAGGGTAGGGGTAATGTCTGCGTACACACTACCCTCCCCAGACCCCACTTGTGGGATTATACTGGGTTGTTGTTGTTGTTGTTGAGGATAATGAGCCTGGAATGGAGTCTTAATCCATATGATGACCCTTAGGGTCATCACAATCTTCCCCTCTTAAAAAAACGTTCGTCCTCGAAAGGACATAGAAACTTACTCGGTTTGGTAAATAATTTTGGAGTTAACTACTCCGCCTATTCATCTCGGACTCCCAAGTAGTTGTCTCAACGGTTGATCTCTCTACTGTACCTGAGCTGAAGGAAAATTCCTTTATTTTTGGGAAACAATAATGAAGAGGGAATGCTATACACCCGTTGGAAAAATATTGGATAATCGCTTAGAAAACGTCGATTAAGGCTCATTATATCCATCACTTGAAAATGTGAAAGAAGGTCAAGAAGAGTCCACTCCGAGGAAATGTGAATGTTACTTGGAAAATTCAAGAATTGAACATCCGCCAACCAACTCCACGAGTATTTTTGATACCAAGAGAATGAGGACTTAGATTTAACCAGCGTAATTAAAAATATGATTTGAAATTGATTCTAGTCCGCGGAAAAATAAAGGACACTAGAATTTTTGGGAAGAATTGGATTACGAAGATTTGACAGAAATTGTTCATACATTAACGAATTGGAGGTACTGTCTCTATGGTGTGTCGGGGAGGTTTTCACAGACCATCGCAGTCTTCAGTACCTTCCCTAGTAAAAAGGATCCTAATCAAAGACAGTGGAGGTGGTCGAAGTTATTGGAAGATTACGAAATCGCCTTTTAAGCATTTCTCTACATCGGACCTGTGTGGAGATATGGAAATTGAAATATACGAGTTAAAAGAGATTACGAGGAGGAGGAACGAAAGTCACACCATTTAGAATTTGGAAAGAATAATGGGATAAATAACATTTCTCACATGAAACCGAGAAGTGCAAAGTGGATAAATTAGAGTTCGGCTTGATCATCAACCTATCATTCTCACCGTTCGTGGTCACAATCTTGATTCCAAATTAGGTTACCGATATCTATTTCCCATGCGGCGAGAAAAAGGGTAAAAAAAAATTAATTTAGGTCGTTCCATATCGTTAAATGGGGCGCTTGGTGAAAGCAATTCATTATTTCTCAATTAATTAGTCGTTCTAATAATTATGATTGTTTAGTACAAGGATTATTTTATCATTATTTTATTATTATATTGTTATTATTATTATTATAAAATATTTTATTATGAATATTGTTTTATTCTCATTTTGAGGGCCTTTAAGGGGTCTGACGATTTTCATTTGCAAAAAACTGAAAAATTCATTTTGGGACTCAAGAGAATAGACGATTAAGTTCTTCCTTACCTTCAAACTCTCAATTCCTCACTTCTAGGTGCAATAATCAGGTAAATTTTCTTAACCCTTAGATCTTCTTCTTCTTCTTCTTCTTCTTCTTCTTCTTCTTCTTCTTGTTCCTCTTCTTCTTCCTCTTCTACTTCTTTCTCTTCTACTTCTTCTTCTTCTTCTTATTCTTCTTCTTCTTCTTCTTCTTCTTCCTCTTCTTCTTCCTCTTCCTCTCCCTCTTCCTCTCCCTCTTCCTCCTCTCCGTCTTCCTCCTCTCCGTCTTCCTCCTACTCCTCTTCCTCTTCCTCTTCCTCTTCCTCTTACTCTTCTTCTTCTTCTTCTTCTTCTTCTTCTTCTTCTTCTTCTTCTTCTTCTTCTTCTTCTTCTTATTTTTCTTCTTCTTCTTCTTCTTCTTCCTCTTTTCCAATTATTTTCTCAAAAACCTAGGGCTTGGAAGAAATTCAAGTTTTTTGTGCACAAAATGTTAGAAATCACTAATTTCGTGTTGTCATTTGCTGGGTGAGGTTGGTTGGGACTATTAATCCAACAATGGGTTAGAAACTTGAGAAAAATCTGAGTGTCATTGGTTATTAGAAACAAGGATAACAATTTGGGTTTAGATTTTTGGAATTTCTTTGAAGTTTGTGGTTGTATCTGAGGGTTATTGCATGATTTAGTGTGTAAAGAATATTTGGGGTGTTTAGAAGTGATTTCATGGAAGAAATTTTAAAAATTAGGGACTGTTCCAGGGCTGGGGACGACGGGTTCGCATTTGCGATCTCTGACTGTTCTGGAGGACTTCGCAATTGCGATCTAGGGATCCTCGCTTTTGCGAAGCAGTAGGTCGCAAATGCGACATCTGAGAGGGACTGCTGCTTTTGCATTTGGGAAGGGGAGTTCGCAAATGCGACTTCTGGAGGGGGACAGAAAACTTCGCATTTGCGAAGTAAAATGTCGCAAATGTGACATCAGAGAGCGAGTACCTGTAGATTTTGAATTTTTTGAAATTTTTTCTAAGTATGGTTTCAACTGTCCAATCACTCTTTCGATATCTAAGATTCATTTTGCAACATATTTCATAGCTATACCCCGTTTTCATTTAAAAGATTTGTTTTGCAGGCACATATATTGAAAATGAGTTCAACCTCCACTGAATCCTTGCCCGGAAGTCCCATGGAACTTGAGGAAAATTACGACCAGCACGGATTCCTATCATGAGGGTTTCAGGAACGGTATTACAATGAGCTAATCATAAAGAAGCTGCTCCCGGAGAGTGGAATTGAGATGGATAAAGTTGAGCAACGTCTGCCTGAGTTCTACCGGAAGCTTGTTTTTATGGGCTGGATTTGTTTTGCCCCTCCGCCTTGCAGGGAAAATGAGAAATGGGTGAGGGAGTTCTATGCTAATCTCCCTTCCATTAGCATGAAAACGCCGAAGATGAGAATTCGAGGAAAGATGGTGCATTGTGGGGCAGAAGCTATGAACAACATCTACCACTGTCACAACCCAAATTGCCAACCTTAGGGATCGTAATGGCTTTCAATGCATAATTCCGAATATAAAAAAATAAATAATTAAATAAACCGAGCCACAAACTAATTATATAAATAACTCTAAAACCACCCCAGAGTCTGGTCACAATTCACGAACCACTAAAGAATACTACATATAATGGGATGAAAGAAATAATATAACTATTTTGAGAAAAATATAAAACAGTCTCTACGAACTAAGAGAAGACTCTCGGGATCTGCACACGCCGGCAGATATACCTCGTGTCTCCGGAAAATAGATAACTGCTCTAAATATCTCTACTGCTGGCCGGTACCTGGATCTGCACAAAAGAGTGCAGAGTGTAGTATCAGTACAACCGACCCCATGTACTGAGTAAGTGCCGAGTCTAACCTCGACGAAGTAGTGACGAGGCTACGGTGAGGCATTAACAATATAACATGTGATAATAATATAGGTAACAAGAAGGAAATCTGAAATAAATAAATAATAACTGCAACAACAATTAAAATAACTTAGTCGCCGTTTCCATGTCTTAGCTATAACCAATTCTCACGGAATTTTCAAATTTCCAAACTTTAACTTTAAATAAAAGTAGTGCAAAAATACGAAGAATAGTAAAATAAAACATTAAGTTTTTCAAATATTTGTTTTATTTGAAAATCAGTAAAAACATAAGTGTCCTCCCTTATTGCTCCTTGTTGCGGCGTGCAAACACCAATTGTGATTAGATTCGAGCGGATTAAAGACAAATCCTAAAGGAAAAGCTGTGCTAGAGCAGTGATTTGCGTGAGACATTGAGGTAAGTGCTTGGTTTACCCTTCAATGGAGGGAATAGAAATCCCCAACCTGATTGTTATGTGAAATTGCTTGTATGTAGTGTATAGGTGAGGTGACGAGTACCGATGCACTACTAAATTGTTTGTTTAAGATGATACCTTTCCCCATTTCCCATTTAATTGCTTCCTGGCTTAACTGTTTTGTGATCATTAAGGTTTACATGTCTATTTGGTTTCATTAGATTATTGTCAAGTATTGTTGCAAGTGTGTTAAAAGTGTTTGTTGTTCCTTTGATTTTGTTATGATACATAAAGATTGAGCTGGATGACAGTGTTACGGTATTTACATATATTCTGGTTGGTTTCATTATGAAATGAATATTGGATACCACTTATGAGCTATACTGTTTTCTGTTTATAATTGTTGAGATAAAAGTGTTGTGAAAGGTTTGGCCTGAATTGTGAAAATTTTCATAAATAAATAAATTGATATGATATGTCTGTTGGGAGCGGGTTGCACGCCGCAACAAGGTGTAATAAGGGTGGACAGGTGGGATCGGGTTGCACGCCGCAACAAGTGTAATAAGGGTGGAATATATGGAGGTGTAATAAGGGTGGACATGTGGGAGCGGGTTGCACGCCGCAACAAGGTGTAATAAGGGTGGACAGGTGGGATCGGGTTGCACGCCGCAACAAGTGTAATAAGGGTGGAATATATGGAGGTGTAATAAGGGTGGACATGTGGGAGCGGGTTGCACGCCGCAACAAGTGTAATAAGGGTGGAATATATGGAGGTGTAATAAGGGTGGACATGTGGGAGCGGGTTGCACGCCGCAACAAGGAGCAATAAGGGAGGACACCTATGTTTTTACTAATTTTCCAAGAAAAAGCAACGATTTTAAAAATTATTGTCCCGAAACCGCAGAAAGTGATCACACAAGACCGATAGACCCGGTCTACCACCACAGAATTGCCCAGAGGAGTGGACACATATATAGGAGAACCTAAGGACTCACGAGGAACACCCAGAAGTTGAGCAAATAGTGATGAAACATATGAATAGGTGGATCCTGGGTCAAATAATACTGAAGCCTCTCTACCACATACTGAGAAGATTCCTGTGATCACTGCGTCTGAGGCCACTGCATCTGATCTGGCCGGAATAGCGTAGAACCTAGCTGTAGCACCTGAAGACTGAACACCACCAGAGTGAACAAGAGCTGACTGACCTCCTCCTGAATGGCCTCCATCCCTGGGACAACCCCTGCCATCCTGTTCTCCACCTCTAGGTGGCCGGACTGCTGGTGCTGAACCCATAGGCTGATAACCCTACTGCATTGCCTTGCCTCGATACTTGGGACAATACCTCTTCATGTGTCCTGGCTCCCCACACTCGTAACATCCCCCAGGAACCATAGCCTGCTGCCCCGCAGAAGAAGACCCCTGAATAGCCAGGAAGCGATGTGGACCCTCTAGCATAGCACCGAAATATGAACGAGAGGATCTCTGGTGACTGGAATGACCGCTGGGTGAACCCTGAGTAGCTGGAGGACGGTAGGAACGCTCTGGCATGGCACTGAACTGAGGCCTCACTTAACCACCCCGAGGAGGTAGTAGAGGTGTTGAATATGAAGTCCTGCTGGGCTGACCACCCCCGAACTAACCTCTGCTCCTAGCCAGAGCATCCCTGAAATCCCTTGAGAACCTAGACCTCTAGTCCTGCTGACCCTGCTCCCTACTCCGCAATCGTTAACCCTCGATCCTGCGAGCAATCTCTACCACTAGCTGATACGGAGTACCTATCTCCACCTCTCTGGCCATGGTGGCTCTAATAACTGGATGTAACCCAACCACAAATCTCCGCACTCTCTCAGCATCAGTAGGCATATCATGAGTGCATGGCGTGGCTCTGAAAACCTAGCCTCATAATCCATCACCAGCATCTGCCCCTGCTCAAGCTGCTCAAACTGACCCCGCAGCTCTTCCCTCTCCGAGGGTGGAATATATCTGTCCAAGAACATCTATGTGAACTCCTCCCAACTAACCGGAAGAGAACCTGCTGGCTTGCTGAGTATATAAGACTGCCACCACCTGCGAGCTCTGTCCTCTAACTGAAAGGTAATGAAGTCGACCCCATGGGACTCCAAGATCCTCATGTTGTGCAGCATGTCCTTGCACCTGTTAATAAAGTCCTGGGCATCCTCGCCCTGCTCACCCCCGAAGACTGGAGGGCGCAATCGAGCCCATCTATCCAATAACTTTTGTTGATCGCCCTCTATAACTGGTCTTGGCACTAGTGCTGCTACTGCCTGTCCTACGGCCTGTGCGGTAGGGGTCTCGACTCCTCTTCCCGCTTGAGAAGTTGCAGGATCTGCTGGAAATAAACCAGCCTGGGACATGGTGTCCATGAATCTCAGCATACGGCCCATGACCTCCTAGAAGCCTAGCGCCATCATGAAGTCCACTGGGGCAGGTGCTACTGGAGGCACCTCATCCTTCTCCTCTATGATAGGGTCCTTTGGTGGTGCCACTGGTATAGCCCTGGGACGCCCTCGTCCCGTACCTTGAGCAGGTGCTCTACCCCTGCCTCTACCACGACCTCGAGCGACGGGGTTAGAGGCATCTCCCGGATCAGGAACATCGGATGCACACGTCCTCACCATCTGGGAGAGAATGGAAGAATAATTGAGTACATCATCGATTGCACGATAGAATATGAAAAGGCGGAGTTTCCTAACACCCTATAGCCTCCTGAAGATAAGTACAGACCTCTACGTACCGATCCGCAAGACTCTACTGGGCCTGCCCGTGACTCGTGAGACTTACACGAACCCAGAGCTCTGATACCACGCTGTCACGACCCAGAATCCTAATCCGGGTCGTGATGGCGCCCAACAACGGGGTTAGGCAAGCCAACATAAATTTCACTAAGTGTTTCTTTTTACTTGATTCAAATGGTAACCTATCTACCGAATTTAACAAGTTAAATCATGATATCGAAAGATAACATCTCAGTGGTAGATAAAATAGCTATAAAGAAGCTTGAGCCAACAGGTGAGCATATATATATATATATATATATATACAGCCCAGAAATCCCAAAATAACCACTACGTGTGTGCCAGGAACTAGTGTCACGAGTGTCACGGGCATACTAACAGGATAACCAAAAGATAGAATATACAATCCCACTCTCTGAAAAAATAGACGGGAAACAAAAGTAAATGAAACTCCATGGTGCTACTGGGGAATCGCTAGAAGAAGCAGCTCACCGTGAAGTCAGGTCCACTACGGTCAATATCTAGCTCCGGTCTGATAACCAGATGCACCAGCCTCAGAACCTGTACAGTTAAGTACAGAAGTGCAGCATGAGTACATATTAAATAAATATGTACCCAGTGAGTATCCCGTATAATCTCGAAGAAGTAGTGACGAGAGGTCGACTCGACACTTACTAAGGTCCAACAGTATAATATGTGATAGGATATAACAAAAAGCAGTAGGCATGTAAGACAGTAAGCAACAGTTACGTATAAGCACATGAATCCAAGTAAATACTGGGACAAATAACAATGGCCATTTTCTTTCCCCCAAATATCTAATACAAGTCAATATTCATGAAACAGTGCCAAATAGTCACGCGCACACAAGGATAAGACAACCGGCCGGAGCCATATGGAAAATATCTATGCATTGCCGAGGATCGAACCGCCCGTCCCATAAGTGCATTCTTACCATAGTCATGTCTGCGCACTGCCGAGGGTCAAACAGCCCGAACCATAAGTGCGTCTTTCAAATTAGTCATATCTATGCATCTTTCAATTCGCCGTGGCGTACGGCCCGCTCCCATGAGAGTGGGGGAAATCATACATCGCTCGCGGAATGTAAATTGCGAAACGGTCACCTGCATACACAATAACTTTTCAAACTCACTTTCCATCACCAATTCCTTTCAAATCAACAATTTCCAAAAAATCTCAGAGAAACAATACTATCCGTAACATGGTCTCATAGCATATATGGCATTACAAGGAAGCATATAAGGCATTACAAGCAAGCATATAAGGCATGCTGTGGGCCTAACTACCCGGACATAACAATGATAGCCGCTACGTATGGACTCTCGTCACTTGGTGCGTACGTAGCCCCCAAAAACAAGTGCACATAGCATATAAATCATCTATGGGAACAATTCCCTCTTACAAAGTTAGAAAGGAGACTCACCTCGTGTCGAATCTACTTCTCGGACCGCGAATGCGCCCGAAACTCCGAACTCTACACCCGAGGACTCGCAACTAGCCAAAAGGTGTACAATTATATCAATGCATGCTCAATGTGGGGAAATTATCCTATTTATTCAATAAAATCGTCATTCTTGAAGAATCCCAAAATTGAACCCCCGGCCCGCACGCTCAGATTCAGAAAATTCTCGAAGGAATCACTCACCCAAAGCCTAAGGATCATTAATATGTAGTTTCTACTTGAATTCATAGCATTAAACGGACAATTCGCTAATTTCCTCAAGAACCCTAAATTTACTATCCAAATCTTGATTTCCAATGACCTAGTAGTTAATCCCATTAATAGTTCATGTATTAAATTAGTAATAAGGAGGAATTAACTTACCTCTGCTGTAGCTAGGTTGTGGTGTGTTCTTCCCAAGCTCACAAGTCTCTAATGGAGGTATGAAATGAAAAGAGATGAATAAATCTCGTATTTTAAAGAATATGCACTGCCTGTCCTACAAGGGTTCCGCACATGCGGTCTCACGCCTGCGGAGTTGGATGGGAAGGACTGAGCCCGCACCTGCGGAGCTGGAGACCGCACATGTGGCTATGCTCCTGCGGAATTGGATCCGCACCTGCGAGGCAGGGACCCCAGGAGCGGTCCCGCACCTGCGATCACACCAGAAATAGGTGCACCAACCCGGTAGGCACCTGGGCCCACCCGAGCCCCCCTCCAAATATACCAACAAGTCCTAAATCTTAATACATATTCACTCGAGCCTTCGGATTTCCCAAAACAACGCTAAATATCAAATTCACACCCCAAAAACCACTAAAACCATAACTTTAAGAACTTCAAGTTCTTGATTTCTATAACGATGCGCCGGACCGCCCTATACAACTCAGAATGACATCAAATTTTGCAGACAAGTCATAAATGACATAACATAACTATTCCCGATCCTGGAATCACATTCGTACCTGGGTAACATAAATTCCCGTTTCAAACCAAAATTCAAACTTATGGAAATCCTTATTTCTATATTGGGAGCCGAAATGCTCCTGGGTTATTGAAAACCCATTCCGAACATACGTCCAAGTCCAAAATCATCATACGAAGCTATTGACGCTGTCGGAACTCGATTTCGAGGTCGTTTGCTCAAAATGTTGACCGAAGTCAAACTTGGCCAAATAGGCCAACCTTAAGGAACCAAGTTATCCTATACTGCTCAAAGCACTTCCAAATCCTGAACCACCAGTCCCCGCAAGTCACAAATCACAAGAAGCCGCTATGGGAAGACTTATATAGGGGAACGGGGTCCGATAACGTAAAACGACCAGTCAGATCGTTACAGTTCGTGACACTTTATATCACAAAATATTTGGTGGTCCCCTAGCAAGGTGCCTCGAACCTAATCAAACTGAATACATGATGAAAGAAGTACACGAAGGACGTTGTGGAAACCACACAGGTGGAAGATATCTAGTCAAAACTCTATTCATAGTAGGGTATTATTGGCCTAAGATGGAAGAAGACGCCGAATATTTTGTAGCTAAATGCGATAAATTTCAGCGATATGCTAACAACATGCATCGACCCGCAGAATTACTACATCCGTTTATATCACCTTGGCCATTTATGAAGTGGGGAATGGATATAGTAGGACCTCTACCCCAAGCCAAAGGAAAGACACATTTTTTACTTGTATTAACAAATTATTTCTCAAAATGGGTGGAGGCAGGTGCTTTTAAACAGGTATGAGAAAAAGAAGTGGAAAGATTTATCTGTCGAAACATCATATGGCGCTTTGGTGTCCCGAAGGAAATTGTATGTGATAATGTCCCGCAATTCATAGGCTCACATATCACGAAATTCTTCCAAAGCTTGCAAATCAAACGTATCACTTATTCACAGTATCACCCCGTAACTAATGGGCAAGCTGAGTCAACAAATAAGATCATCATTAATAATTTAAAGAAACGATTGGAAAAATCAAAAGGAAATTGGCATGAAGACCTACCAAGAGTATTATGGGCTTATAGAACTACAACAAAAATAGCCAAGGGAGAAACCCCATTCGCACTTGTCTACGGCTCGGAAGCCCTAATACCAGTGGAAATTGGTGAACCAAGTACGATATTCACAACAGCAACAGAAGAAACAAACAACGATGAGTTGAGAACAAATCTGGATTTACTTGAGCAAAGGAGAGAAGCCGCTTTAATACGCATGGCAGCTAAAAAGAAAATTATAGAGCGGTACTACAACAGAAAAGCTCACCTCAGATATTTTAAAATTGGGGACTTCATCCTTAAAAAAGTCTTTCAGTCAACAAAGGAGGTTGGAGAAGGAAAGTTGAATCCAAATTGGGAAGGACCCTACAAAGTGCGTGGTATTGCTGGAAAAGATGCTTATGATCTGGAAACCATGGGCGACAGGATTTTACCAACAAGTTGGAATGATGTTCATTTGAAGAAGTATTACTTATATGCAAAAGGAGTACCCACGGTCAAATATCATTACTTACGATTTTATTTCGTACAGTTAAAGTTATACTAACCATCTTAGATGATAGGCAAAAAGCTAACCCATAACCAAATGATAATATTATACCTGAATAGACGCGAGGAAGTAACTGAATTCCCGGTCTAGGGTTACAACCTTTCTGATGGACATTTCAAAGGGTTAAGCAGTCATCATCTAAAACTATATACCTTCGAATCTCGTATGTTTTTCCTTTTCAGGAAAAGGACCAACAGGAAGGAGTAGTCAAGTGCTCGAGATTTCATTCATAAAATATCAAACACTTGGGGGGACTATATAATATGGAAGGCAAAGAAGACTATAAAAAAAGTCAAAGCTCAAGAAAGAAGACTAGCAAAAAGTCAGAGCTAAAGCCTGGATACCTATTTTTACCCAACAAATCAAAGGTTACGAGCAAAATCAAAGAGATGAAGACTATCATACAATAGACCGATTTAGAAACCTACAAACAACATGCTCGTAAATGTAAAGGAATGTTTAGGTTAAAGGAAAATTTTAATTACGGTTTGAAAATTTTACCCTTGTATTTGTTCAAATATGTCGTAAAAAGAAAACAGTTACGAAAGAGTCATAGACGATACTTGAACACATGTAAAATGTTAAGAAAGTTCAAATAATACAAAAACTTTCTTCAGAATATTACTCAAAGGAACATGTGAATTCCTATCTCTGTTTTGTATATTTATACCATTATGAAGTTGAGACGTCTTCTTCATTAAGTGTCGTTCATAAAAGGGCCCTCTTTTATAAATCGTACTTGTTTCGAAAAGACGCAAAATATTGAAGCATTTTTAATGCAAAGTTAAATAATAAAGGGTAAAACAAAAACCCGAACGCAAAGAATGCAAACACATAAGAGTAAAACAAAAGCTCGGAAAACACAAGTCATGCTAAGAAATTTAAATATTGATATTATACGACGGTAGAAACTAAGTATCAACTTAGTTCAAACTGAATTTGTTTATACAAAATTGCCCCTAAGTTGTCAGTGGGGACTTACCAACCAAACTTCACCCCCAAATGGGACCGGCGGTAACCATCAATTGATTAAAAAAAAGGGTTTGATAAACACTTTCACTAGACACTGGGGGGATTATCTTCAGGAGCAGCTTGAGATGGCAAGGGTTGGGCAGCAGCGTCATCAGGCACAATCTCATCACCTATGGGAACTTCAACTTCAGGTGACGAAAATTTTTGACCTTGCCGAGACTTTTCAATTGTCTCCTTAGTTTTGTCAATTTCAGCTTGTAAGTCAAAATTTTCCTAGCCCATTTCCATCAATGTGTCAAGCCGGGCATTAAAATAATCCCAACTCACATCGACAACTGCCTTATCCTCGAGAGCTTCGTAGTCCTTCTCCCATTATTCCACATCCGCTTTCAGCTCATCTCTTTCAACCACAACAATATCATAAGAAGCTTGTAAAGGGGCAAGGGATCTCTCCATAATCTGAATCTTGTTTGAGGATTCGCGGAGGTCATCTTGAGTTTGAGTAAGTGATTGAACAAGTTCACAAGCATAAGCCACCTTATGGTTCAGCAAAGCCTTCAAGCTTCTTATTTCTTCTGAAGCACGGGAAAGTTGTTCTGGAAATGAGGATTCCAGGATGTTCTTATCCTTGCCTGCTTGATTCGACAAAGCCTTCTCAATGGCTAATCCTACTGCTATCACTCTGACCTGCTGCTCAAAGGTGCACTTTTACTCCTCTTCTGCTTCCAATCATGTTGAAGGCTCTCAAATTGCTCCTTCCAGTTATCAGCCTCGGTATGATAATCATTCATTAATTGCTCCGTGTGGATGGCCCTTTTCATCAACTCTGTACTAATGAGATTGATCTGTACAAAAATGGAAGTTATATACCGTAAAGGTTAATTTTAAAGAAGGAATAACATGAAGGATACCTTTAAGGATGAGTGTACAATTTCATTCATCCACGTCAAGGAGCTATGGCTATATAATTTAGACTTCTCAACCGGGCCTATCAGAGGCTTCAACCACACATCCGCCTGGCCTGATTTCTTTAAGAGGCTACCTCCCGCAGGCACCTCGATCATAGTTTGCTTCATCTCCCCATTACTAGAAGACCCTACTTCGATAATAGAAGGTATGGGAGTACGTGTAGATGAAGGATCCACGAGTGGAATAGGTGGGGGAGCAGAAATAGTAACAGGCGCGGCAGATTAAAGCTCCACTGGAGCAGATGGAGGAAAAATGGCAAGAGGCACCTCCTCTGTAATTGAGCCAAAACCTTGATGGAACAATTGCTCAACTGATTCATTGGTCGTGGAAGGAGTTTCTTCTTCAGAGTGTAGAGGGGCAGAATGCTCTAACTCAGGCACCGAAGATGGACCAATAAGAGGAGTAGATTCGTCATCAGACACGACCATTCTTCTTGTTCGTGACCTCCGAATCAATGAGCCTTCTTCATGCTCTTCCTCATCTTCAAAGGTCTGAGACCTATCCGATTTCCTTTTTGACGAAGAAGAGTTCTAAATAATTTCTTGAGTCTTGGCCAGAGAGAGCTTTGAGGTAGTTATCGCAGTAGTAGTGACACCATGAGCAGGAAACCCTAACAAATAAAAGGGATTAGAGAATCTCAAAAATGAGAGAAATGAAACGTAAAAAGAACCTACCATGGGTTTTCATTTTCCAACCAAACCTCGCCGAGAGGTACTTCAAAGAACGTTCCTCCATTGGAGAAATCAACAACAATTTTTCTACCCAGCCACGAAACCGGAGATCTCCTTGACGATTCCCATGGTTGCTGGAAAAAGAAAGAAAAAAAAAAACAGTCACGGTACTGAAAAACTATTAAGAATAAAGAAGAAAGTGAGCAAACTGAACTCACGTGCGAAGTTCCACTTCTCAGGGAAGGGGAGATTTTCTTCATCCACTAATCCTTTTAGAGGGGCTGCAACAAACCGGGCATACCAACCTCTATCTTTATCACCATCGGGGATGACTAAAACTCTCTTACTTCTAGCCACAAGAGTAAAAACTCCTTGGCAAAACAACTTAGGAGAGTAGAGGTGAATAAGATGATAAAAGGTAAAAGGAACTGAAACCAAGTTGGCCAAATATCTGAGGCATGCTACTGCCCTCCAGATAATAGGACCGATTTGTCCCAAACACACGTTAAAAAATCGACAAAACTCTATAATGACAGGGTCGATAGGAGGCTTGAACCTTAAATTAAAGGGGTAAGTATATACAAACGAATAGCCAGTTTTGTAAGAAGTTATTCTCTGATTTTCATTGGGGACTAAGACTGGAAAGTCAGATTTCCAATAACAATCTCTGCGCACAAGAGAAATCAAACGCTCAGTGATTTGAGTAGGGTAAAGATCAGCGCGATGATGAGATGTCATGGAAGAAAGTTGTTTTCTTATGGCTTCACTGTCATTTACGAAAGAAAATTCAGCGGGAAAAATCTCATCAACCTTTGGTTCACGAAGTAGTTTGCTGGATTCTCTACTATTAGAAGAAGATCTAGAAACTCTAGCCCTAGAAGAAGATGGATTAACACTAACCCTAGAAGTTGGTGGGGGAGTAATGTTACGTGAAGAAGAAGAACCTCTAGAAGGTGTTGAACACAAGCTCCTTAATCTGCCGCCCCTCCTACTCCGGATTGGAGCAGAAGAAGGAGATAGTTCATCTACTATAATTACTTTTTGGGTTCTTGATTTGAAGAAGACATATTTGCATGAAAGAGGAAGTTACAAGCAGTGAAAGAAAGTTAGAAGTTTTTCGTAGAAGCAAAGGTAAAAAGGGGGTATTTATACACAAAGGAAACCGTTAAAAAATGAAAAAAAACATTAATGTGAAAGTCATTATTAAAATTGTCACTACGTGACTTATGCATCCGCAAAAAGCCCTAAAAGGTGTTGATGAATTGCAGAACCAATCCGAAAACACGACATGGAACATGCATTAAATGGAAGTGACAAGCTTGTGTACCTTCAGAGACAGATTCAATGGTACGAGTGAAACGGCGGCAAACAATTCCCGCCATAAATGAGTATCCACTTACCAAATATTTAATTGATAAATAAATGGTAAGTGGGGGGACTATATGTATTGGTAAAAGATAGACTTCACACGTGTAATATTTCTGATGACAAAGCAATCTACGTGGAGCAATGGAAACATGATAGATGGATAAGAGTTTAGAAAGAGGTACGAAATAATACACCCACGAGACAATTAGAGGCGAGTACTCCAGATGCCCCTTATAAGTTAACTTCTATTCCCTTATATAGGGAATTCTTCAGTATAACATCTGCCTCTTGCAATGATAACACATTAATGACTAATTATTACATTAATGTAACATTATAGTGAATAACCGTAACTGTTGCGTGAAGGTTTTGTAACGTGCAGATCATTAATCGAAGACCTTTGAATCTTCCCGTAGCTCTGTCCGGATTCATTCTGACCGTGTTTCTTCTTTGACTCAATCAAGTTGAGTCTTTTGTAGTTGATTACTTCATAGGTATATAGTGTCGTGCCTCTTGTCCTCGCACCTCCTTATAGGATCATGTCCAGGTGTCATGTTTTCCTTGTTCCACGTAACTGGCTGAATCATCAAGAATTATCATACATGTGAATCTTCTGTTTTACCAATAAAGATAGCGCCCCCCTACTTACCTTTATTTATCGATTAATATTTGGTACGTGGATATGCATTTAAGGCGGGAATATTTTGCCGCCGCTTCACCTCAAAACATTGTATCCTTCTCTGAGTGTAGACGTCGTTTGTCACTTCCATTTAATGCTCAAGCCACGTGTCCCCTCCGGATTGGTTCTGCAGTCACTTGGCGCCTTTTAGAGCTTTTTGTGGCTGCATCAGTCACAAAGTGACACCTTCAATTATGACTTTCTTATCATTGTTTTTCCCATGTTTGACGGTTGTCTTCAAGTATAAATACCCCTTTTCCTTTCTTTACTTTTACAAAAAAATTCTAACTTGTCTTCTTTATTTGTAAAGAATTTTTCCCTTGTCTTTGTAAATATGTCTTCATCAAATCAACCTAAAAGAGTGAGAACTGTGGATGGCTTGATCCCTTCTTCTGCTCCGACGCGGAGCCGGTGAGGTGGTAGATTGAGGAGTTTAAGCTCTACTCCTTTAAGAGGCTCTTCTTCTTCCCAGATTACTTTTCCTCTTTCTATTAGGTCTTTAGTTTCTCCAAGAGCTAGGGCTTCCAGATCTTCATCTAGGGGTAGAAAACATCATGAACCACGAGTGGATGAAATCATTCCTGCTGAGTTTACCTTCTCTAGGGATAGTTAGGTCCTTGTTGATCAGTCGTTATCTCTTGATAGTACCAATAGGTACCCTACCCTTATTACCGAAGGTTTAGTTCCCCTTGTCTGCATGGAATGTTCTTGGAAGTCTGATTTTCCTATCCTCGTTCCGAATGAGAACCAAAGAATAACGTCTTACACGACGGGATATTCTTTCGTTTATACCTACCCTTTTACTTTAGGGTTTAAACCTCCTATTGATCCATTCATTATTGAATTCTGTCGTTTCTTCAAAATTTGCTTAGGACAAGTTGGCCCTCTTGTGTGGCGGGTTGTTGCGTGTCTCAGATGTTTAACTACTTTAGCCTCGGTTCCTTTCACCTTTTACCATCTCATTCATCTTTATTCTCCTGACTTATTTCGTCAAGGGATTTTTACTCTGGCTGCCAGGAGTAAAAGAGTGTTGGTAACCCCTGATGACGATAAGGATAGAGGTTGGTACCTTCGGTACGTTGCTGCGCCCACTGCTGGTTTAGTGGGTGAAGAAAATCTTCCCTTCCCCGAGAAGTGGAATCGTGCACGTGAGTACATTTTAGCTCACATTTGTTATTGTTTCTTCTTTTTTGCTTTAAGTGTTTGATTAACACCGTAGATGTTTCCTCTTCTTTCAGCAATCATGGGTACTATTGAGAATGTCTCTAGTATCCGTGATTGGGTAAAAAATTTGTTGTCGATTGCTATGTTGGAGGAAAGGTCTTGGAAGTACTTCTCCGGGAAGTACAGTTGGAAAGTGAAGACTCACGGTAAGTGAAGCTTTTGTTTCCACTTCTTTCCTTACTCGTGAAATTTATCGTATCTAATTGATTTCATTTTTGTAGATCAATCTTATAGGCATGGAACTCATGAAGAGGGTTTCAAATGCGGAGCAGGAAATAAAAGAGTGGTGGGCTGAAGCAGATAATTGGAAGGGGAAATATGAAAGCTTAAGGCTCAACATGGAAGCCTTAGAAGAAGAAAAGAGTACCTTGGATCGGCAGATGAGAATCATGGCAGCGGAGTTGGCAGTGGAAAAGGCTTTTTCTAATCAAGCGGACAAAGACAAGAGCATCCTTGAGTCTTCATTTGCTGAGCAGTTGTCCCATGCCTCAAAAGAAGCTAGGATTTATAAAGCCTTGCTAGAGCAGAAAGAGGAATACTCAGGCGAGCTTGTGCAGTCTCTGACCCGGACCCAGGAGGATCTTCGCAATGCCTTAGACAAAATTCAGTCCCCGGAGAGGTATGTAGCACCTTTAAGAGGCGCCAAAGATACTGTTGAGGCTGAGAGGGACGGGCTAAGAGTTGAGATCATGATATGGGAGAATGATTATGAAGCTCTTGAGGAGGCAACATATGTCGATGTTAGTTGGGCGTACATGAATTCTCGCCTCGACACATTGACGGAAATGAGTCTGGAAGATTTTGACCTTAACGCTGAAATTGCTAAAACCAAGGAAGCCATGGAGAAGGATCAACAAGGTCAGAATCTTTCTTCACCTAAAGGTGAGACTCCGGCTGCTCAAGTCTCCTCGTCCCAAGCTGCTCCTGCTCCTTCTGCTAGTGAAGAAATCAATCCCCCCCTCAAGACAATTAAGATGTTGGTTCCCCCTATGTTTTTTTATTTGATTGGTGGTTACCCCCAGCTCCATCGGGGGTAATTTTGGATCTTTTAAAGTCCCCAACTGACAACTTAGGGGCACCTTAATGTACATACAATATATACGGCTAAGCATAAGTTTAATACTTAGTTTCTACTTAGCCGTTTTAACATATCAATGCAAAATATTACTTTTGTTATTGAGTTTCTTTTCTACTATTCGAGTTTTCTGCATGCTTTATTTTTCGAGGTTTTAGTTTTTCCTCTGAGTTTTGCATATAGAATGCTTTAGATTACTCGCTTTTCGTAATAGGCACATTATAATTTAAAATGTGTGCCTTTTTGTAGTAGGCATCATTTATGAAAGAGGGCCCATTTTTATCGACACTTAATGAAGAAGATGTCTCAACTTCATAATGGTGTAATAATGCAATAGAGTGATAGGAATTTTTCACATGTTTAAGAATGTTTCTGAGGAAAGTTTTTTGTTTGAACTTTCATAACATTTTACATGTGTTTGAATATCGTCTAAAACTCATGTTGCACCTGTTTTCTTTTAACATATTTGATATACACTTGTATTTTGTAACTCTTTTTCGTATGTAACAGTTTTTTCGAGTTAATACAAGAGAGCAACTATTTTTCGTTCGTAACAGTTTTTTTATTCAAGTTGGGGTTTTCACCCATAACTATTTTTGTTGACAACAATTTTTAATAAGCATGAGGGAAATGCTCTTACATCCGTAATTGTGTTATTTGATAACAGTTTTTTGAATAAGTACAAGGATTTTGATCTTTCATCTGTAATTGTTTTATTTGATAATAGATTTCTATATGAGTACAAAAATTTCGTAACTGTTTTTAGTTACAATAGTTTTTTAATGAATACAATGATGATGATCTTTTATCCACAACTGTTTTTGGTTACACAAGTTTTTCTTTTGAGTAAGTACAGAGATGAGCATTTCTTCCTCGTAGCTAATATTTTGCCTTTTAACCTTAACATGTTCGAAGGTTTTGTTGTATTAGGCTTTGTGTTTGAGTCTTTGGCTCTTTCGATTTTGCTCGTACCACTTGACTTGTTGGGTAGATAGATATTTAGGCTCGAGCTTTGACTTTTTGATAGTTTTCTTTGCTTCGTCTTAGCCTTCCATACTGTATAGTCCCCCAAGTGTTTGAGCTTTGAAGAATGAAATCTTGAGCACTTGACTATTCCTTCCTTGTGGTCCTTTTCCTGAAAAGGAAAAACATTCGGGACTCGAAGGTATATAGTTTTTAGATGATGACTGCTTAACCCTTTAAAACGTCCATTAGAAAGTGTAACCCTAGACCGGGAATTCATTTACTTCCTCGTGTCTTTGCAGGTCTAATATCATCATCTGGTGATGGGTTAGCTTTATGCCTATCACCTAAAAAGGCTAGTAAAATTTTAAATGTTCAAAACAAAATCGAACGTGTGATACCTGACCGGGGGTATTCCTTTTCCTTAGAAGTAGTACTTCTTCAAATGGATGGCATTCCAGCTTGTTGGTAATATTCTGCCGTCCATAGCTTCTAGCTCGTAAGCACCCTTCCCAGCTATGCCTCGGACTTTGTAGGGTCCTTCCCAATTTGAACTTAGCTTTCCCGCACCTTCTTTTTTTGTTGACTGAAAGACTTTCTTAAGAACAAAGTCCCCAATGTTGAAGTATGTGAGGCGAGCTTTTCGGTTGTTATAACATCTATGATTTGTTTCTGAGCTGCCATCCATATTAATGCGGCTTCTCTTTTTTGTTCGAGTAAGTCCAGATTAATGCTCAACTCATCGTTGTATTCATCCTCTGCGGCTGTTGTAAACCTTATGCTTGGTTCGCCAATCTCCACGGGTATTAAGGCTTCTGGGCCATAGACAAGTGCGAACGGAGTTTCTCCCGTGGCTATTTTTGAAGTTGTTCTGTATGCCCATAATACTGCTGGTAACTCATTAGGACAATTTCCTTTGGCTTTTTCCAGCCGCTTTTTTAGATTGTTGATGATGATTTTATTCGTTGACTCAGCTTGACCATTAGCCACGGGGTGATATGGCGTTGAAGTAATCCGTTTGTGCCAGCTTTCGAAGAATTCCGTGATTTGCGAGCCTATGAATTGTGGGCCATTATCACACACGATCTTCTTCGGTATTCCAAAGCGGCATATTATGTTTTTCCATAAGAAGCTTTTAACTTCCTTTTCTCGCACCTGTTTGAAAGCTTCTGCCTCTATCCATTTTGTAAAATAGTCGGTTAGTACGAGTAAAAACCATACCTTTCCTTTAGTTGTGGGAAGAGGTCCCACTATGTCCCTACCCCACTTCATGAAGGGCCATGGGGATATTACTGTTTAACCAAAGAATTAGATCTTTTGACCAAAGCTATATTTAGAATAAACGCGGGTTACTGATAATTAAGGAAATGATAAAAGAAGATAAATAGAAAGTAATAATGGCGCGTTGCAAAGTAAAGTGCATAATATTAGAAATTCTCAGATGCCTTTTACAAGTTATCTTCCCTTCCTTTATATAGGGGGTTTCTTAGGATAATGTTTGATTCTTGCAATGATCTCTCATTAATGGCTAATTATTACATTAATGAGGCGTTACAAAGGGTAATATAATTGTTGCATTTAGGTTACATAACGTATAGGTCATTAATTGAGGATCCCCGAATCTACCCGTAGCTCTGTCCGGATTCACTCTGACCGTGTCTCTTCCCTGTCTTAATTAAGTTGAGTTTCCCGTGGCTGATGAACACAAAGGTTTATTGAACCGTGCCTCTTTGTTCCGTACCTCTTTACAGAGTCATATCCAGTTGTCATGTTTTCCTTGTTCCACGTAGCTGGCTGAGTTGTCAAGAATCATCTTACGTGTAAGACTCTTTTTTACCAATACAGATAGTCCCCCCATTTACCATTTATTTATCGATTAATATTTGGTAAGTGGATACGCATTTATGGCGGAAATATTTTGCCGCCGCGTTTCCTCGAAAACATTATATCCTTCTATGAACATAGACGTCGTTTGTCACTTCCATTTAATGCTCGTTCCACGCGTCCTTCTTAGATTGGTTCTGCGGTTACTTGGCGCCTTTTAGAGCGTTTTGCGGCTGCGTCAGTCCCGAAGTGATATCTTCAATTATGACTTCTAATCATTATTTTTTCCCATGTTTGACAGTTTTTCTTAGGTATAAATACCCTTATTCTTTTCTTTACTTTCACGAAACACTTTCTAACTTGTCTCTTTTACTTGTAAAGAATTTTTTTTCTTGCCCTTGTAAACATGTCTTCTTCCAATCAACCCAAAAGGATAATAGATGTTGAAAATTTAACATCATTTTCTGATCCGACTAGGAGTCGAAGGGGTGGTAGACTAAGGAGTCTAGGATCCACTCCTTCGAGTGGCTCTTCTTCTTCTCAGATGGTCTCCCGTCCTTCTGCTCGGTCTCTGGTTTCTCCTAGGGCTAGGGTTTCCCGTTCTTTGTCTAGAGGTAGAGATGAACATCTTCGTGAACCTAGAGTTGATGAAATTATCCCCGCTGAGTTTGTCTTTACTACGGATAATCAAGTTCTCATAGATCAGTCTTCTTCCCTTGACAGTGTTGAGAGATATCCAACCCTTATTACGGAAGGTCAGATTTCCCTAGTTCATAGGGAGTGTTTTTGGAGGTCTGATTTCCCTGTCTATATTTCGAATAGTAATCAAAGAATAGCGTCTTACAAGACGGGATATTCTTTTGTCTATACATACCCTTTTACTTTAGGGTTTAGACCTCCCATTGATCCAGTCATAATTGAATTCTGCCGTTTTTTCAATATTTGCTTAGGACTAGTTTGTCTGCTTGTGTGGCGAGTTGTCGCGTGTATTAGGAATTTAGCTTCTTTAGCCTCGGTTCCTTTTACTTTTAGCCATCTTATTCATCTCTACTCTCCTGCCCTATTTTGTCAAGGGGTTTTTACTCTTGCTGCTCGGAGTAAAAGAGTGTTAGTAACCCCTGGAGATGATAAGGACAGAGGTTGGTACCTTTGGTACGTCGTTGTTCCCACTGGTGGTTTAGTGGGAGAAGAAAACCTTCCCTTCCCTAAGAAGTGGAATCGTGCACGTGAGTACATTTTAGCTACCATTTATTTATTTATTCTCTTTCTGATTCGAGATGTTTTATTTAACACCGTATCTGTTTCTTCTTCTTTCAGCAATCATGGGTACTGTTGAGAATGTCTCCGGTATCCGTGATTGGGTAGAAAGATTGTTGTCTGTTGCTCCATTGGAGGAATGATCTTGGAAGTAATTCACTGGGAAGTATGGTTGGCAAGTGAAGACCCACGGTAAGTGAAGCTTTTGTTTCTACTTTTTCCTTACTCGAGCCTTTTTTCTTTTTGCTTAACCTTTTTTTTTATAGGATTTTCTGCTCGTGGGGTCTCTGCTTCGTCTGTTCCGAAGATGTCTCTGGCCCAAGCCCAAGAGATTATTGTTGGTTCGTCTTACTCGAAGAGGAAGGTTGGTGAGTCCCGTCCTGTAGGAGAAGAAGAAGAAGAAGAGGAGGGTGCTTTGGTGCACAGGTCATGGTGAAAGCGGGTGGTTTCGGACGATGAGTCTACACCCATGACTTTGCCTTCCGTGTCAGTAGTTAGACCCTCTGCCTCTGAAGATGCTTCACCTTCTCCTGTTCATGAGTTTGTAGATTATTTGTTCCATGAAGGTTTTGACCTTGCCTCTGATGAAGTTCCCTTGGCTGCTGTTTTTCCCGCTTCTTTAAGAGAAGTTGTTTCATCTACTCCTCGTATCTCTTCCGCTCCTTTGGCTATTACGGCTTCTGTTGTTGCTTTGCCTGTGGCTTCCTCAACTTTTCAGTCCCTAGTGCCTACTGCTTTGCCCGCGGCTTCTCCAGTTCCTCAACCCTCCGTGCCTGTTGTTGCTTCATCTCTGCCTGCTTCCGTGCCTTCCGTTAGGGAAGTAGGGTCTTCCAGCAGGGAGATATGGCAGGTAATAATAGAAGTTCCAGCTGAGGGGAGTCTTTTCAAGAAGACGGGCAAACCCGAAGTGTGGCTTAAGCCTTTGATAGGACCCACAGAGAAGGCCAAGCTAGCTAACCATACTGCTCTTACATGGGCCAATGAGGTCGTGCATACCTCTTTGAAGGTATTGTGCAGTTTATCCCATTCCATTTTCGGACTTAACGAATACTTTATCAAGTTTCAATATGATTTAAGAATTTAAATTAACAAGTAAACTTCAAATAATACAAGTATTACATGATAGAGTCCTAAAACTACTCGGAAATAAGCATGATTTGTAGTAACGCACGGACTCTCGTCACTTCGTGCGTACGTAGCAGCCACAATTAGTAGCAAATAGCAATTTAAACACCTATGGGGTAAATTCTCTCTTACAAGGTTAAGCAAGAGACTTACCTCGTTACCAAGTTCACTTTCCCGTCCACAAACCACCCTGAAGGCCTCAAATCGGTGCCGAACAATCTGAAACTAGCCAAATATTGATTAAATTAGTCAACATATACTCAAAAGTTTATAATTTAGCTATTAGAGTAATTACCCAACCCAAATTGGAAGGTTCTTAAAATTCACCCGCATGCCCGCGTGCCCCGATTTCGAAATTGTTTGAAGATAAATATTATCCATAACCGCACAAACGCAAATATATAATTTCTACTAATTCCATAATCTTTTTCGTGGTCTAATCCCATTTTTATCAAAACCTAGGTTTTTCGACAAAATCCTAACATTTCCACAATTTTTATGTTAAAATCTACCCATAATGTATGTATTAAACTCCCATTGTGTAGAAATTACTTACTTCAAGGTGCTAGATGAAAAACCCTCTTCAAAGAGCTCTAAAATCGGCAACAAGTTGAGAGAAATGAACAAAATAAGCCTAAGTCCTGATTATTAAAACACACTGCCCATGCATTTCTTCTTCGCAATCGCGGAAAAAGCCTCGCGGTCGTGAAGGCAAACAACCCAGGCACCAGAAATTGGCTATCGCGAATGCGACTAGAGCTTCGCGAAAGCAAAGGCTTGTATGGCCTACCCTACGCGAATGTGAAGACCAATAGCAGCCACCCTTGCCCAACCTACCCGACGCGAACGCGGGCCCATTCAAGTGAACACGAAGGCCACATGCCCTAGACCTTCGCGAAAGTGGATGGGGTTTCACAAACGCGAATTGGGTTTGGAAAACGCAAATCACAAATTCCAGTCCCCAAATTTTCCTTCTTCATGAACGCGACCCCACCCACGCGATCGCAAAAATGGAAACCAAAACCAGCAGTGATAGGATTTTGGACTTAGCTTTGGGTGGTGAAACTCACCCGAGCCATCTATAACCCCCTCCAAATGCACCAACAAGTCCATAAACATAATACGGACCTGCTCTAACACTTGAAACACGTAAAACAACATCAAAACTAAGAATCACACCCAAAACCAAATTGAATCAAGTTATGAACTTTGATCTTTTCAACTTACTTCGAACGCGTCGAATCATACTTAGACTACTTAGAATGACACCAAATTTTGCGTGCAACTCATAAATCATCATACGGAACTATTATCAGGCTCGAAATCCCAAACGGGCCTCAATAACACAAAATCCTAATCCAAACCAAACTTAAAAACTTGAAAACATTCAATGCACCAACTTTCAACATTAAACGCCGAAACGCCCTCAGATCATCTGAAACTCGATCCGAACACACGCCCAAGTCCAAAATCATCATACAAACCTATTATGACTATCAAATATCGGTTCTGAGGTCATTTACTTAAAACGTTGATTCAAGTCAAACTTGGCCATTATGGGCCACTATTAAGGAACTAAGTGTTCCGATTTCAACCTGAACCCTTCCCAACCCGAACCAATCATCTCCGTAAATCATAACATAGTTAAAGCACATATGAGGGTCTTAATTAGGGGAATAGGGATCTAAAAAGCAAAATAGCTCGTTTGGTCATGACAGACATAGAGTGTGTGTTATGTAATAATTTTTATAGTTATAGGCAGTTGTTGGAACGATCTCGTACAACTATATACCCTGTTAGTATAGCTATATACTAAATTAGTATATTAGTATCATATGATTTTGAATCCTTTTTGGCTTTTATTGGCTGCATTTAATTGGTACACTATTTGATTTTTCTTTAATAATAGTAGTATCGTATAATATCTTGAAAATACTTTATAACTCCATATCTTTTTAATTTTTCTCTTTACGCTTGTGTGCTATGTAATAGTAGAATAGTCATATACATTTGGCAGGAATTAACTAGTAGAACTGTATACCCTGTTACTATAATTATATGTATTATTATTATTATCATATGGTAGTTGTAACATTTTTGGTTATTTTAATTGCATTTATAGATGAATTCTATTTCTGAAATTATTTATATGAACATGTTTTGTAGTGTTGGTATTTCCTTGTGCCTATGGACATAGATTATAAACCAAAGGTAGATTAGGATACCAACGACCATTTCATTCGTCTGTTGAAAGAGAAGTTAACAAAGAAGCAACTTTGGATGTTTAAGAAAACATGCTTTGGATATTTTTTGGATCTGCCACCAATTATTGTGTAGATTCGGGTTATGCACCATTTATTTATTATAGAAGTACATCATAAGGTGGAAAACGAGATGTGGTTTGTATTGAATGATTCTAGGTTGCTATTTGATTTGGGTGAATTTTCACTCGTAACTAGGCTAAAGTATAAGGGTGATACAAGTATAGAGAGAGTACCAGAGAATAGGTTGATTTCAAAATATATTGGGAATGCATTTGTGACATGGCCCAAGTATTAGATTGTTTTACGAAGAAGAATTGGGAGACAGATGATGATGCGTCGAAGATAGCAGTTCTTTATTTTGTGAACGACTTCTTATTTTCTATGCTCAAAACAAAGGCTATTTCATGGTCTTACATTGACTTGGTTGAGTGCGGTGATTTTAATAATTTTCCTTGGGGTATAGATGTTTTTAGCACTACAGTCAACTCGTGTTCCAACAAGTTTCATAATAAGCCTTCTTTTTATAGACTCGGCAGCTTCCCGTTGGCGTTATAGATTTGGTTGTATGAATGCTATTGTCACGACCCAAATTCCTACTCAGGTCGTGATGGCGCCCAACACCGAAGTCAGGCAAGCCAACACTAGTTACTAACAAAATTACTTAAACAAATGAGATGTTTGAATACTTATCCAGTTTTAATTTAAGCAGTCCTTAAATGAAAGTGAGGAAACGAGGCAATGTAATTTAAAGTAACTCAAAAATCGTTTGCCAGCATAAAACAGAGTAGTATAATACTAGTGAATCAACTACATGTGCCAAGACCTAGTGTCACAAGTCCACGGGCGACTAGTGGAATATACAAACAGACAAAATGAATGTACAATTGTCTGAAAGAGGGTAGACATGAATATCCCAAAAATGATAGAAACTCCATAGTGCCGCTGCAGAATGCCAGGAAGAGCAGCTCACCGTGTAGTCAAATCCCTGTAGTACTCTCAGCGACGAACACTCGAATGGTGACCAGGTGAAACAACCTCAGAACCTGTACATTTAAGTACAGAAATGTAGCATGAGAACATATAAACAAATATGTACCCAGTGAGTATCATGTCTAAACTCGAAGAAGTAGTGACGAGAGGTAGACGTGTTACTCACTAGGGTCGTCATCAAGAATATGATTTAATGAATCTAAACTGTAATAATCATTTATGGAAAATAAGTAGACATGAATCATCAGTCTACAAAGATAACAATCTCCCTGCAAGGGCCAAGTAACAATATTGAACAAAAAAAAATCACAAGTTTCTTTCTCACAGAACAATTTAATTGGTAAGAATAATAATAAGACTATCAATCAAGCACATAGCATACAATATGCCGAGGCGTAAGGCCGAAGCGACGCAGAAATTTAAGTGTGCACTGCCGAGGGTCGAGCGGCACGAATCATAGATGCATCTATTACTACGCTCGCGAATCGATCATGCGACGCGAATGACATAAATATAAGGTTACCCCGCTCATGAATTATACATGCGACACGGATGCTCGTAGACATACACAGAATTATCAGGAAATTCAGGAATTTATCATGGATTATTCTTAAATTCAAGGATTTATGAACTTAACTTACACATAGCTTCCGAATTTCTCATGTCAATTTCAAGGATAATGAGCAACCAGGAACACAAGTAAAGATGCAGGTAAGGCACATAGAGGCATGCTTGTGAAATCCTAATTTCTACCCGACACAACAAAGTAGTATCTACGCACGGACTCTCGTCACTTTGCGCGTACGTAGCCCCCGCAAATAAGGACAATTCAATCGTTTACATTTACCTATAGGGACAATTCCCTCTTACAAGGTTGGAAAGGAGACTCACCTCGCGTAGGATCAACTTCCCGGCCAAGAACGCGCCTGAAACTCCAAACCTTACATTCGAGGACCCGAAACTAGTCAAATGATATATAAATACGTCAATGCATGCTCAAAGTAAGGAAATTCTCCTACTTATTTAGTAAATTCACCATTCTTGAAGAAATCCCAAAATACACCCCCGGGCCCACATGCTCAGATTCTGAAAATTTCGAAGATAACACTCACCCATAGCCTAAGGGTCATTAATATATAATTTTTATATGATTTCATGGTAGAAAAGTGGTGAAATTCCCTAAAGTTCATCAACCCTAGGTTTTCACTCTAACCCCTTTGATTTACATTAATTAGATGTTAATCTACCTAAGTTTTTGTGTAATAATCTAACATTTAAATAGAATTTCCTTACCTCTTAGTAGCTAGGCCGAATACCCTCTTGAAAGCTCTCAAAATCGCCAATGGAGGAGAAGAAATGGTGAAAAATGGACAAACCCCGTATTAAATGAGATCACTGCCTCCAGTGATCTCGCACCTGCGGCTTGAGGACCGCACCTGCGTTCTCGCACTTGCGAGCCAAAGGTCGCACCTGCGGAAGTGGCCTAGGAGGCCTAGGGCTGCACCTGCGGAGGAAGTCCCGCACCAGTGGGTCCGCACCTGCGGACAAACCTCGCACCTGCGAGGTCGCGCCTGCGAGTGAAGGTCTGCACCTGCGGAATTGGACCATCTCCTGTGGGGGTCGCACGTGTGGAGCCTTGACCGCAGGGGCGGTCTCGCACCTGCGACCTGGGCAACCGCACCTGCGGTCACACCAGATTTGGTTCACAAGCAGCTGAAGCTGCTGGTTTTGGCTTCGTTTGATGTCCGGGAGGCACCTGGGCCCACCCGAGCCCCCATGCAATTATACCAACAAGTCCTAATTCATAATACGGACTCGCTCGAGCCTTTGGTACACCCAAAACAATGCTAAATCTCAAAATCACCCCTCAAAACCCCTAGAATCAAACTTAAGAATTTCTTAATTCTTGAATTCGGTTTCAATGCGCCGAATCGACCTATACCACTCGGAATGACACCAAAATTTGCAAGCAAGTCATGAATGACATAACGGAACTATTCCCGGTCTCGGAATTCTATTCGGACCTCGATAACACAAAATTACATTCCAAACAAAATTTCAAACTTAAGGAAACTCTATTTCGCTATTTGGCACTGAAACGCTCTCGGGTCGTCCAAAACCCATTCCGGACATACGTACAAGTCCGAAATCATCATACGAAACTACTGGAATCATCGAAACTCGATTCCGAGGTCGTTTACTCAAAATGTTGATCGAAGTCAAACTTGGCCTTAAAAGCCAACCTTAAGGAACCAAGTGTTCCTATACTATTCTAAACACTTCCAACTCCCGAACCACCCGTCCCCGCAAGTCACAAATCGTGATAAGCCGCTACGAGAAGTATTATTTGGGGAATCGGGGTCCGAATACACAAAACGACCGGTCGGGTCGTTACATTCTCCACCTCTTAAACAAATGTTCTTCCTCGAACGGGTCTAGAATCATACCTGAATTGCTGAAAAAGTGTGGATATATGCTCCACATGTCCTCCTCGGACTCCCAAGTCGCCCCCTCGACCGGCTGGCCCCGCCACTGGACCTTTACAACATAAATTCTATTAGATCTCTACTGGCGGTCATGTCTATCAATAATAGCAACTGGCTCTTCCTCGTAGCCCAACCTCTCATCCAACTGAATAGTACTGAAATCAACAACGTGAGAGAAGTCGGCGTGGTATCTCCGGAGCATGGATACATGGAATACCGGATGGACTCCTGATAAGCTGGGAGGTAAGGCAAGCTCATAAGCAACCTCTCCAACTCGCCTCAATACCTCGAAAGGACCTATGAACCTCGGGATCAGCTTGCCTTTCTTCCCGAATCTCATAATACCCTTCATCGGCGAAACCTTCAGAAAAAACTTATCTCCCTCCATGAATGACACATCAAGTGCCCTCTGATCTACGTAACTCTTCTGTCTAAAATGTACTGTGCGGAGCCTCTCCTGAATTAACTTCACCTTATCTAAAGCATCTCTCACCAGGTCTATACCATATAACTTAGCCTCACCAGGCTCAAACCACCCGATAGGGGAATGACATCGCCGACCATATAAAGCCTCAAATGGAGCCATCTCGATGCTGGACTAGTAACTATTATTGTAGGAAAACTCGGCCAAAGGTAAGAACCGGTCCCACTGGCCTCCAAAGACAAGAACACATGCTCTGAGCATGTCCTCCAATATATGAACTGTACGCTCCGACTGACCATTAGTATGTGGATGAAATGTTGTGCTGAGATCTATCCGAGTACCCATCTCTCTGTGCAATGCTCTCCAGAAGTGCGAGGTGAACTGAGGACCTCGATCTGATATGATGGACACCGGGACACCATGCAACCAGACTATCTCTCGAATGTAGATCTGAGCTAACCTCTCAGAAGTATAAGTAGTATCCACAGGGATGAAATGCACTGATTTGGTCAATCTGTCCACAATAACCCAACCCGCGTCAACCTTCCGCAACGTCCGAGGCAACCCAACCACGAAGTCCATAGTAATGCGCTCCCACTTCCACTCAGGAATGGGCATCTGCTGAAATAGGCCCCCTGGCCTCCGGTTCTCATATTTAACCTGCTGGCAATTAAGACACCTAGCCACATACTCCACAATGTCCCTCTTCATTCGTCTCCACCAGAAATGCTGCTTCAAATCACGATACATCTTCGTAGCACCAGGATGAACAGAATACTGCGAACTGTGTGCCTCCTCAAGAATCCTCTACCTCAGGCCATCAACATTTGGAACACACAAACGATCCAACAGTCTCAGAACAGCATCCTCGCCAATAGTAACCTCCTTGGCACCACCCTGAACCACTGTCTCCCGTAGTTCTGCCAAACACGGGTCATCATACTGTCTAGCCTTAATCTACCCCAATAATGAAGACTGAGCACCCACATAAGCTATAACTCGACGAGGATCTGAAAGATCTAATCTCACCAAGCGATTAGCCAAGGACTGAATGTCCAAGCCTAGTGGTCTTTCCTCTGCTGCAATATAGGCCAAGATGCCCATACTCTCCGCCTTCCTACTCAAAGCATATGCTACTACATTCGCCTTGCCCGGATGATAGAGAATGGTGATGTCATAATCCTTTAGTAACTCAAGCCACATGCGCTGCCTCAAATTAAGATCCCTCTGCTTGAACAAGTGTTGCAGGCTGCGGTGGTCTGTATAAACCTCACAAGACACCCCATATAAGTAATGCCTCCAAATCTTAAGAGTGTAAACAATCGCCGCCAACTCCAAATCGTGCACAGGGTAATTCTTCTCATGAACCTTCAGCTGGCGCGAAGCATAAGCAATAACTCTCCCTTCCTCCATCAGTACACACCCCAAGCCAACGCGTGAAGCATCGCAATACACCGTATACATCCCCGAACCGGAAGGCAATACCAAAACTGGTGCCGAATTTAATGCAGTCTTGAGCTTCTAAAAGCTCGCTTCACACTCGTCAGACCATCAAAATGGAGCATTCTTCTGCGTCAATCTAGTCAATGGGGCTGCAATGGATGAAAATCCCTCCACAAATCGCCGGTAGTAGCCTGCTAGACCCAAGAAACTCCTGATCTCTGTCCCTGAAGTAGGACGTGGCCAACTTTGAACTGCCTCAATCTTCTTAGGATCAACCTTGATACCCTCTCCAGATACCACATGCCCCAAGAATGCCACGGAGTCCAACCAAAACTCACAATTGGAGAACTTAGCATATAGCTTATGTTCTCGCAAGGTCTGGAGCACAACTCTCAAGTGATGCTCGTGTTCTCCTATGCTACGTGAGTAAATCAAAATGCCATAAATGAAGACGATGACAAAGGAATAAATATACGGCATGAACACCCTGTTCATCAAATCCATAAATGCTGCCAGGGCATTAGTCAAGCCAAAGGATATCACTAGGATCTCGAAATGGCCATATCTCGTACGAAAAACAGTCTTCGGAACATCCGAAGCCTGAATCTTCAGCTGATGATACCCCGATCTCAAGTCAATTTTAGAAAATACCCTAGCACCCAGCAGCTGTTCAAACAAATCATCGATGCGCGGTAATGGATACTTGTTCATAATAGTTACCTTGTTCAACTGGCAGTAATCGATACACATCCACATGGACCCATCTTTCTTCTTTACATATAGAACTGGAATGCCCCACGGTGACACACTCGGCCTGATAAACCCCTTAGCCAACAACTCCTCAAGTTGCTCCTTCAACTCCTTTGGAGCCATACGGTACAAGGGAATAGAAATAGGCTGAGTGCCTGGAGTTACATCAATACAAAAATCGATATCTCGATCCGGAGACATGCCCGGAAGGTCTGAAGGAAAGACATCCGCAAACTCTCGAACAACAGGAACTGAATCAATCGTTGGAAACTCCGCAGTGATGTCCCACACATAAACCATATACGCCAAACAACCCTTCTCGACCATATGTCGAGCCTTTAGGAAGGAAATAACTCTACTGGCTGCACTAACTGAGGAACCTCTCCATTCCATCCTAGGCAACTCGGGCATGGCCAAAGTAACCATCTTGGCATGGAAATCCAAGATGGCATGATGAGGAGATAGCCAATCCATGCCCAGGATGATCTCAAAATCAACCATGTCGAGCAATAAAAGGTCCTCTCTAGTCTCGAATCCACAAAAGGTGATCACACAAGACCGATAGACCCGGTCTACCACCACAGAATCGCCCACAGGAGTGGACACATATATAGGAGAATCCAAGGACTCGCGAGGAACATCAAGAAAACAAGCAAATAAGGCTGACACATATGAATAAGTAGATCCTGGATCAAATAGCACTGATGCCTCCCTACCACATACTGAAATAGTACATGTGATCACAGCGTCTGAGGCCACCGCATCTTCTCGGGCCGGGATAGCATAGAATCTGGCTGGAGTACCTGAAGACTAACCTCCATTGAACTGAATAGGAGCTAGCTGAGCTCCCCCTGACTGGCCTCCACCTCTGGGACGACCTCTACAAGCCTGTCCTCCACCTCTGGGTGAACGGAGCGTCGGTGCTGAGTATGTAGGCTGATAACTCTGCTGAACAGCCTTGCCCTGAAGTCTGGGACAAGTCCTCCTTAGATGGCTTGAATCCCCACACTCATAGCATCTAACAGGAGGCATGGCCTACTGCCCTGAAGAAGAACCCTGAATAGCTAGGGGACGGTGAGAAACCTCTGGCATCGCACTGAAGTAAGGACTGGGAGAACCCTGATGACCTGAATACCCGTCGGAGGAACCCTGAATGGTCGGTGGGCGGTAAGAACTCTCCGGCATGGCACTGAAGTAAGGCCTCACTGGAACACCACGGGGAGGCGGTGGAGGAGCTGAGTATGGAGGCCTACTAGGCTGGCCTCTGCTGAACTTACCCCTGCCCCTGCCTGGGGTACCTCTGAAATCTCCCAAAAATCTATCCCTCTTATCCTGCTGACCCTGCTCCCTGCCCCTCGATCCGGTGAGCTATCTCGACCACAAGCTGATAAGGAGTACCCATCTCCACCTCTCGGTCCATGTTGGCCCTAATACCTGAGTGCATCCCTGCTACAAATCTCCGCACTCTCTCAACATCCGTAGGAATAATCATGAGGGCATGACGGGACAACTGTGAAACCTGGCCTCGTAATCTGCCACTGTCATCTGCCCCTGCTCTAGCTGCTCAAACTGATACCGCAACTCTTCCCTCTCAGAGGGTGGAATATACTTGTCCAGGAACAGCTGAGTGAACTGCTCCCATGAGAGAGGAAGGGAACCTGCTGGCCTACCCAGGATGAATGACTGCCACCATCTGCGGGCCCTGCCCTCTAGCTGAAAAGTAGTGAAATCAACTATGTGATCTCCAAAATCCACATGTTGTGCAGTCTGCCCTTGCACCTATCAATAAAGTCTTGGGAATCCTCACCCCTCTCACCTCCGAAAACAGGAGGGTGCAATCGAGTCCATCTATCAAGTAACTTCTGCGTATCACTGACCGCAGCTGGTCTAAGCTCAGATGCTACTGCTGGCTGTGCTCCACCCGCGGGCAGAGTATCCGGAGTTTGATATACTGCCGCTGCATGACCTACGGCCTGGGTGGTAGGGGTCTGAACTCCCCCTCCCGCCTGAGATATAGCAGGATCCGCTGGAAATAAACCAGCCTGAGTCATAGTATCCCTGAATCGCATCATACGACCCATGACCTCCTGAAAGCCCTGTGCTGTCGCGAAATCCATCAGAGCTGGATCTACTTGGGGCACCTGCTAATGGAGTAACTCTGGGATTCCCTCGTCCCCTACCTCGGACCGGTGCCCTCCTCCGGCCTCTACCACGGCCTAGGACTACGGGGGTAGCGGCATCTCTCGGGCCTGGAATATCAGCTGCACGAGTCCTCACCATGTGTAAGAGAATAGAAGAGTAAGATTTAGTAAGACCATTGACTGCACGATAGGATAAAAATAAAGAGAGGTTTTCCTAACACCTTGTATCCTCCCGAAGATAAATACAGACGTCTCTGTATCGATCCACAAGACTCTACTAGGTTTGCATGTGACTTGTGAGACCTACGTGAACATAGAGCTTTGATACCATGTTGTCACGACCCGAATTCCTACTCAGGTCGTGATGGCTCCCAACATCAAAGTCAGGCAAGCAAACACTAGTTACTAATGAAATTACTTAAACAAATGAGATGTTCGAATACTTATCCAGTTTTAATTTAAGCAGTCCTTAAATGAAAGTGAGGAAACGAGGCAATGTAATTTAAAGTAACTCAAAAATCGTTTGCCAGCATAAAACATAGTAGTATAATACTAGTGAATCAACTACATGTGCCAAGACCTAGTGTCACAAGTCCACATGCAACTAGTAGAATATACAAACAGACAAAATGAATACACAACTGTCTAAAAGGGGGTAGACAGGAATATCCCAAAAATGATAGAAACTCCATAGTGCCGCTGCAGAACGCCAGGAAGAGCAGCTCACCGTGTAGTCAAATCCCGGTAGTACTCTCAGCGACGAACACCCGAATGGTGACCAGGTGCAACAACCTCAGAACCTATACATTTAAGTACAAAAGTGTAGAATGAGTACATATAAACAAATAAGTTCCCAGTGAGTATCCCGTCTAAACTCGAAGAAGTAGTGACGAGAGGTAGATGTGTTACTCACTAGGGTCGTCATCAATAATATGATTTAATGAATCTAAACGGTAATAATAATTTATGGAAAACAAGTAGACATGAAGCATCAGTCTACAAAGATAACGATCTCCCTGCAAGGGCCAAGTAACAATATTGAACAAAACAAAATTCACAAGTTTCTTTCTCACAGAACAATTTAATTGGTAAGAATAATAATAAGACTCTCAATCAAGCACATAGCATATAATATGCCGAGGCGTACGACCGAAGCGACGCAGAAATTTAAATGTGCACTGCTAAGGGTCGAGCGACACGAACCATAGATGTATCTATTACTCCGCTCGCGAATCAATCATGCGACGCAGTTGACATAAATATAAGGCTACCCCGCTCATGAATTATACATGCGACACGGGTGCTCGTAGACATACACAGAATTATCAGGAAATTCGGGAATTTATCATGGATTATTCTTAAATTCAAGGATTTATGCACTTAACTTACACATAGCTTCCGAATTTCTCATGTCAATTTCAACGATAATGAGCAACCAGGAACACAAGTAAAGATGCAGGTAAGGCACATAGAGGCATGCTTGTGAAATCCTAATTTCTACCCGACACAACAAAGTAGTAGCTACGCACGGACTCTCGTCACTTTGCGCATACGTAGCACTCGCAAATAAGGACAATTCAATCGTTTACATTTACATATGGGGACAATTCCCTCTTACAAGGTTGGAAAGGAGACTCACCTCGCGTAGGATCAACTTCCCGGCCAAGAACGCCCCCGAAACTCAAAACCTTACACCCGAGGACCCGAAACTAGTCAAATGATATATAAATACGTCAATGCATGCTCAAAGTATGGAAATTCTCCTACTTATTTAGTAAATTCACCATTCTTGAAGAAATCCCAAAATACACCCCCGGGCCCACATGCTCAGATTCCGGAAATTTTTGAAGATAACTCTCACCCATAACCTAAGGGTCATTAATAAATAATTTTTATATGATTTCATGGTAGAAAAGTGGTGAAATTCCCTAAAGTTCATCAACCCTAGGTTTTCACTCTAACCCCTTTGATTTCCACTAATTAGATGTTAATCTACCTAAGTTTTGGTGTAATAATCTAACATTTAAATAGAATTTACTTACCTCTTAGTAGCTAGGCTGAATACCCTCTTGAAAGCGCTCAAAATCGCCAATGGAGGAGAAGATTTGGTGAAAAATGGCCAAATCCCGTATTAAATGAGATCACTGCCTCCAGTGATCTCGCACCTGCGGAAGTGGCCTAGGAGGCCTGGGGCCACACCTGCGGAGGAAGTCTCGCACCAGCGGGTCCGCACTTGCGGACAAACCTCGCACCTGCAAGGTCGCGCCTGCGAGAGAAGGTCCGCACCTGCGGAATTGGACCAGCTCCCCTGGGTGGCGCATCTGCGAAGCCTTGACCGCAGGGGCGGTCTCGCACCTGCGACCTGGGCAACCGCACCTGCGGTCACAATAGATCAGGTGCACCAGCAGCTGAAGCTGCTGGTTTTTGGCTCCGTTTGATGTCCGGGATGCACCTGGGCCCACCCGAGCCCCCGTGCAGTTATTCCAACAAGTCCTAATTCATAATACGGACTCGCTCGAGCCTTTGGAACACCCAAAACAATGTTAAATCTCAAAATCACCCCTCAAAACCCCTAGAATCAAACTTAAGAATTTTTAAATTCTTGAATTCGGTTTCAATGCGCCGAACCGACCTATACCACTCGGAATGACACCAAAATTTGCAGGCAAGTCATGAATGACATAACAGAACTATTCCTGGTCTCGGAATTCCGTTCGGACCTCGATAACACAAAATCACATTCCAAACCAAATTTCAAACTTAAGGAAACTCTATTTCGCTATTTGGCGCTGAAACGCTCTTGGGTCGTCCAAAACCCATTCCGGACATACGTACAAGTCCGAAAATCATCATATGAAGCTACTGGAATCGTCAAAACTCGATTCCGAGGTCGTTTACTCAAAATGTTGACCGAAGTCAAACTTGGCCTTAAAAGCCAACTTTAAGGAACCAAGTGTTCCTATACTATTCTAAACACTTCCAAATCCCGAACCACCCTTCCCCGCAAGTCACAAATCATGATAAGCCGCTACGGGAAGTATTATTTGGGGAATCGGGGTCCGAATACGCAAAACGATCGGTCGGGTCGTTACAGCTACCCAAGTTTGGATGGTCACTTTGCCGATCATATTGGAAATAACCTTCTACGAATTCTGAATTGGGTAGTCAACGATCAACTACAGAATGAGCAAATTGCTTTGCAAATATTTAGCTTGCAACGCAAGCAAGTAATTTTATCATACTTTTATTGCATCTTTTAATATTTTGGTACAGTAGTTTAGTCAAATACAGTTGTAGCAATATCCAGAGCAATGATATACTCTATTGATTTACGTGTATACCATATTGGTATCATATGATAATATGGATCTTTTCTGTTACTTATACTTTTATTTTTCTCAAACTTTTATTGCATCTTTTAATATTTTGGTATAATATTTTAGTCACCAATAGTTGTAGCAATATCTTAGAGCAATGATATACTCTGTTGGTATACATTTATACCATATTGGTATCATATGTTAATAGAGATCTTTTATGCTATTTATACTTATAGTTTCCTCATACTTTTATTGCATCTTTTAATGTTTTGGTACAGTAGTTTAGTTACAGGTAGTTGTAATAATATCTCATAGCAATGATATATTATGTTGGTATACATGTATACCATATTGGTATCATATGATAATAGGGATCATTTCTGCTGCTTATACTTTTATTGCATTTTTCCACGTTTTATTATTATTTCTATTTCTAACTAGTGTCTTTAATAATTGCAGCTAAAGAACATCACCCCAACTGATGCTGAGAAGCAACTATTTGATGTTCATGGTCTAAACTTTGAAATTGAAGTTTATTGCACTGACAGTCAGCCGATAGCTTTCAGCTTTTTGACACTCAATTTTCAAAGACACAAAGTATGCATCAAAGTACTAGAGGTGATTCCGAACCAACTAATGTTGAGGTAATGAAGGAGTTACAAGGTTTGAAAAGATTTTTGTAGAGACCAAGTTTAAGGAGATGCTTGCAGCTATTGGTAGGCAGCCAATGAAACCATGGGGAAATTCAACAGTATTGTTATTTTATATAATATAATGCTATAGTATAATCTTCAAAGATGCAATACAATCAGACCTCTCTATAATAACATCCTTATATAACAACACTTCACTATAAAAGCCATGTTATTCTGGAACCAAACTTCATGTTCTATTGTAATAAATATTTTTTATAACAACACTTCACTATAACATCCAAAAATATCCAGAACAAACGAGGTTGTTATGGAGAGGTTTGACTGTATATGATTATAGCATACTATTTTATTCTTTACTTTTAGTGCACATAGTATTCTTGTAATGTACATAATAATAAAATTATTATTTTATTATTTTCAGCATAAGCAAAAGGATAATGATCCTTACTTTGGTGATATGCATAAAGATTATGACCAGTGTGAAAGCGGAGACAGTGGGAATGATCATGTAGTTATTGGAGATAGCACGCCCAAAGCGCCTTCTAGTATGTAAATCACAGATTTGGTTATTTTATTTTGTATGTTATTTTTTGAATATAGCACTCTTGATTATACTTTTATATGTTTAGTGTCTGATTATGGTGGGGTTGGTCGAGAGTGTGGTGTCAGTGGTGTGAATGTGAAGAACTTCACGGCAAGACATGCGTAGTTAATGATGATTTGCCTCCCGGTAAAATGTTGTATATGAAATTTTTTTTATTTGATTTTTATTTATTTAAGTTTATGTATTTGTGTGTTCACTAACCTTTTTTAACTTTGTTTCAGCCCCCTTTGTAAATGAAAATAATCTTGTCTTGGATTCTAACTTTGAACTGTCTACATCTACAATTGATCAAATCACCGCCATTTGTCATGATGGCACCTTACCTAATCCGCTAGATAATCCAATTAACATTAATCCAATTCAATGAGAACTACGGAGAAAATAAATGATCAAATCTACCTGAGGCTCCACTGCCGGTGCTAGTAATACAAATCATGAGCTTCTAAGATTTAGAGTTTACAAAGCTGGTATGGAATAAATACATCATCTATTTGAAATGTGCATGAACAGATTAATAATTCTAAAGCTATCAAGAACAAGAGGTAGCTATGACCGGAATGCAGGTATATTTTTAATGCCAGCTTCTGCCATACACAGCAACATCAACATCCAAATTTTGCACGCAAGGTGCAGAAGTGTAGTTTGAGTAAAACGGACCCCATGTACTCAATAAGTAACAAGCCTAACCTTAGGTTGAAAGTAGTGATGAGCTTTGATAACGGTCGGAGTCCAACACCAACAGCCAGGAACAACTCGTAACAATATAAATAAAGCACTATAAGTAATGATTCAAAAATATGATGTTCAGATCGTACACAGTTTCGGAAAAGGCATGCTTTTCAAGTATAACAGTAAAACCAAAATCTTTCACCGAAATCACCAAAATATGAGTAAATCTGAAAACTGTAATTTTTTCCAAAAACTTTCAACAACGAATAAGAAGTTTCGTTATCATATGGCATGAGGAAATCATATCTCTATGCCTACATGTCAATGTGCATGTGAAGTCATGAATTTCACAGTGTCGTACAGCATGAAGAAATGCGTCTCAATGCCTACATACCAAGTATGCATGCCAACTGTAATGAAACACAATGATAAAACCATATGTATACTCTTGAAGTATTAATTCGCTCAATTCTCCCAGTCACTCAGTCCTCACAATCACTCGGCACTCGCACTCGCACTTAGTAGGTACCTGCGCTCACTGCTGGTAAGTCTGACTCCGGAGGGGAGGATCCGGCTAAAGCATTAATATAAGCCAATCATGGCATGAATCAATAAAGCATGTTGCGGCGTGAAACCCGATCCCATAAATATCACTCATAATCAGGCCCTCGACCTCACTTAGTCATCATCCTCTCCAGTATTTCGACCTCACAAATCCCATGCCAATCAGCCCAAACAATGATAATATGATGTGAGACAAATGATAACACAGACTGAGATATGATATGCAATGAATGAGCATGATAGAGTATGTAATTGCAATTTAATCAAATATATCAACAGCAAAAATGGCCTCAATGGGTCCTAAGAGGATAAGCATATGGCCTAAACATGGTTTTTAACATGGATCACAGCTCAATTACTCTAGCACGTAAGAATTTTATGGATAGAACCAATATTAGGTCATTACACAATACCACATAATCAACCGACTCACAATTCACATGGTGCACACCCACACGCCCATGACCTAGCATGTGCGTCACCTCAACACCAAATACATAATATTTATATTCAGGGGTTCATACCCTCATCACCAAGTAGAAGTGTTACTTACTTCGAAGAAGACAAATCCAATACCGAGCAAGCCAAATGATACTCCAAAAGTGACATCCCATACGTACCAACCTCCGAACGGCTCGAAACTAGCCAAAGGAAACTCAAAAACATCAATAATGCCAAAGGTAACAAACCCAATCGATAAAGGTGGAATATTTAATCAAAATCCCAAAGTCAATCAAAAATTCAAACCAGGGCTCGTACCTCGGAACCCAACAAAACTCACAAAATTCGACAACCCATTCAATTACGAGTCGAACCATACTAGTTTTACTCAAATCTGAATCTGAATCGGTTCTCAATACTCGAAAATTCACTTTATGAAATTTTCAATAAAACCCCCAATTTCTCTTTTGAAATCATCATCAAATGCCAAAAACGAAGATAGATTCATGAAATATAACCAAAACTGAGTATAGAACACTTACCCCAATCCATGTGGTGAAATCCTTCTCCAAAGTCGCCAAAATCGAGCTCCCAATCTTAAAATATGATAGAAGAACCAAAACCTCGAATTAAATAGAATCTACCCAGGCATTTTCGCATTTGCGAAGATAATAGCCGCTTCTGCGGCATCGCTTCTGCAACAAGCCATATGATTCTGCGGAAACACCAACAAAATCCACTTTCGCACCTGCGGACAGAATATCCGCTTGTGCGACATTGCAAGTGCGAGCCATCCTCCGCTCCTGCACAAGGCCTCGCTTTTGCACCCATGACTATCGCTTCTGCGAATTCACAGATGTGCCCTAATTTCCGCATCTACGAAGACTCCAAGCTCAACCCTTTTTCGCAGGTGCAACCACATACCGCTTCGTGACATTTGCACCTTGATGTCGCCCAAACTCACACCACTAATTGGGATTGTGAGGCGGTCGATGCAATTATAAATACCCAATGTGAGTCGGGGTCGATCCCACATAGAACATTACGCGAGATTAGGTATTTATTTAGTGAGAGCGTATGATATGCCCTAGATTGCACTTCCACATATTTAGTTGATTCTTTTATACTTCTAGTTTGTATGCTAATGCTTGTAATTATAAAACTAAGAGACAATGTTTTTGGTTTTGTTGTTTTTCAGGTTATAAAAGATCTAGGGTTGTATTCTACCTAGATGATTACCTAACGGATTGAGAGCTTTAGGGCATGTTTGGTTGATTGGGATACAATATAGCAATCACACGCGATTAGTCACTCTATACCTCTTGGTAGTTTGAGTGATTTTGCCCAATTTGGCTTTCTCAAGTCCAAATGTGTATTTCACGAAACAAGTGATAAATGCTCAAGTCGGGTCTTACTATCTATAGGTTCGACCCGTTAATTGAGGCTATCAATTTCTTGAGTTCACCCCAATTTCTTGTTAGCCAAGTTTTCCTAGACTTAGCCTTTCTTTCTCAAGTAGATAGTAAGTCAATTAGGCATGAATCAATGTTTGCAACCATCAATTCTAAAATTCAAACAAGAACTAAGTTAAATATTATATACCCAATCATAAATAATCCCTAAATCAATCACCCATTAAGTACTCATACTAGGGTTGGGTCACAACCCTAGCTAAGGGTTTAGCTACTCATGGAAAATGAAGAAATTAAAGAAGAAACTAAGATAAAATTCATAATAAATGATTAGGGAAAGACAATCTAATGTTTAAACGCATAACTAGTACAAAGTTACCCAATACAGTAAATAAAAATGGCTTTCTATTCTCAGGTGCACCAAACTTAACCAAAAAATGACAAACATATCTATTTATACCCAGCTAAAATTATCGGACAAAATTTCCTCTGTGGAGGTTGTGCGGCCGCACAATTTTGTGTGTGGTCCGCACTTTGAGGTTGTCTTGACAGGTTGGCCTTCTGCGGCTGCATAAATCTGGGGTGCGGCCGCACTTCCTCTGATTATGCGGACCGCACATTTCTGAGTGCGACCACACTCTTGATCTTGGGTTGAAACTAGGCTCATTATGCGGACCGTACATTTATGAGTGCGACTGCACAATAATAGTGCGGTACGCATATCTTCAGGCTCCCAAAACACAAGTCTTTGAATCTTGTCTTCTGCGACCGCACAATAATTGTGTAGTCCGCACTATGTGAAGGAGTTCTGTCAGTGCCTCTTCAGAGTTTGCGGCCGCACACAGTATTGTGCGGTCCGCACTTTGGTCCTTTTTTCTGGTTTTGGTCCTTGTCCAATTTTACTCCTTTTTGAGTTGATTTTCATTTTTTGGCTTGTTTCCCAATGTTCCTGCAAGAAAGCACATTGTATTAGTTCTCAGGAATACCTTTAAGCAATTTTGAGCTAAAACGTAAGTAAAAGATAGCAAATAAGCAGTCAAAATCCCTACTTATCAACTCCCCCAAACTTAAGCTTTTTTTTGTCCTCAAGCAATTAAGGCAATTCCCACCTCCACTAGAAAAGGGCTATTTCAGCTGGCCTAAGTTGCATCAAACACACATCAATTGGGACCAACAATTAACCACACATTCACGAATCATTAACAAGCCTATGATTTGAATGTTAAAGCACAAATAGCTCTAATGCGACACTTGAGCATCAAGAATTGACTTTGTTCACCAAGGAAGTTCGCACTTTCATGTAGGTCACTGTGGATCCCAAACTCCTCCTCCTATACTCTCCAGAAGATCATCTCACTCAAGAATATAGCACTCAATGCAATGATTCGAGAAAGGTTCGCTCATCACTCTCAAAAGAATGTCACAAGCCCGGCTCTAAGTACCATATTCTTTCCCCTCATGTAGATCACCACTAATGTAAGTTTACCCGGCTTGAAATCACGTAGGGTTTTTTCGGCATGTAATGAAGGCTTTTGGACTAAGGAGGGAAATAGTGGGATGGAATTGGTTCATCTTTTCTTTAGCACTCCATTTTCTCTTTTTTTGCTCATACTTTGCCGACTCTTTGAGCCATTTTCTTTTTCCTTAGGGGAACTAGAGAGACTTGACATCACTCTTTATTTGACATGCTATTCATATTCTCCTTCTTTATTTTCTCTATGCTTTGCACTTTTGTTTCCTTTTGAATTTTTTCAACCCTTTCACATTGTTCACTTTCTTTTTGCGTTTTTCTTTTGTTCTTTCTTTATTTTTCTTTGCCTTTCCTCTTCTTTATTTCTTTTATATTTTTGCGCCTTGATACCATCTTTAAAGTTCTTGTATCTCCTCCAAACTTATGATTTTGCCATTTGTTTCTCACGAGTGCTAAAGAAAGCTCGGGTGCCAAGAGAGGGTCATTATAAAACGGGTAAAGGCTTGTAACGTGGTTATCGAATAAAAGAGGCTTTAGGCTCAAAAGGGTTGAATAAGGATGATATCATTGGTGGGCCATGGAAGGTTTCAACACGATTCAAGGAGAGCCTACAATCACTTCTCAAGCCAGGTTAACTTAGAATTTCGCCTAGAAATATATTCGGGGCAAGTTCTAGACCATTCGCACGGTTACTTGGACTAGTAACAAAATTCCTCACTTCTCACACAACCGGATTGTTAAAGAGACTAGAGTCGAGAGCCCACAACAACCCCATTCAAGATTGAAAATCGCTAATGGTTCAACTAAACCACCCGATGATTGCCTAAATCAACACAGGAGTCACAAGGTCACTAACTAGAGCCATTTCTTTCCAAAAACTTATTTTTAACCATAGGCATGTAGTTAAGTGTGTTGGTACCAAGTGAAGCATTCTCGACCCTTATTTATAATTTATACTACTGTTTCTACCTAAACATCAAGAACGGGCTCGATCCCTTAAGAAGGTTTTTTGCGCCATCCATCGTAGATAAGAGCCATCTGGTTCATATAAGACCCACCTTTGGAAAGAACTGTGGTATTAAGAAAACCAAAGGCTTATTTTTTACTTAAACATAAAAAGAAGCTAACAAATCAAAAAGAAGCTATTAAAGTAACAAAGAAGCTACACTATTAAGAAAACAAGATGAAGAAGCTATGAAATAAACTACTAAAAGAAAGGCAAATGAATATACAAACCAAGGGGAATAGAATGTATACAAGAGGTATGAATATATACATAATGAGGGATAAAATAAAGATAAAAGAAAAACAAAAAGAGTATTAAAGTTATTACAGGCCAAATGTCATCAAAGTCATCCAAAATAAACCAAAATAGACCACCCCCTGAATAAGAACAAGCATTGTCCTCAATGCTTAGCAAAATCAAAACAAGTGAGGGTAGAGAGTAAAGAAAACTCCCTATGTGGTCTCAAAGTGACTGGAAGCATCACCACCCTCGGTCTCCTCCAACTGTATCTCATCATCACCAGGCTGAGGGATAACAGGGTTCTTGAGCATCTGAAGCATCTCTTCAGCAATGGGGGCAACAAGATATGGCTCGTCAAACTAGCCAGTTGGTGCCATTACTGATGATGTTGTTGGGTCTCCTGGTACTGATGGATCTGTCTCCATTAGTAAGTCAAATGTTAAATCACCCGTTGATGCTATCTTTGTCACCTCATTTCTCAAACTCTCCACTGATTTCTTTTACGCTTGGGATTTCTTCACCTGCTTGGTCAACTCCTCAATAGCTCCCCCGTGAGCCACCAGTGTATCCATAATAGTCTTCTGGTTCTCCAGAATCTTCTTCAATGTTCCCTCTACTAACGGAGGGACCTATGGCACTGCTGGAGTAGAGGATTGTGCTGCAACAGTACTGGATAGGTCAGACAGGTTAGAAGTGACTATCTGCATCCAGTTTTTGAGGCTCGCCAATGCCTGGAGACTCGCAGCGCAGTGAGTGGATAAGTGGATGAGGATGGAACTAGCACTGAAGCTGATGGTCTAGACTATGAATGTGGTGGCATGTCAGTTGTCCCAGTAGAAGGCTCGGCTGATGTGGAAGGCACAGGAACTGTGGATGGCTCAGCAGCAGACCTGTACCCACCACCGATGGCTCGTCATACTGGCCAACGGTGGTAGTAGTGTTACCCTTGAGCTTTGGGTTGTCAGTACCTCGTAGGTGGTACCAGGAGAAGGGATTTTTGGCCCTTACTTTTGTATCAAATGGCCTCGGCTCCACCTTAGCATCATTGAAGTACTCTGTGAGGGTGTTTGGGTAAGGGTATGATCTTTCACCTTTTCGGACAGCTAATGTGATATTGGTTGACATGATAGCACCCACATTGATTGGGCACCCCACCATAATAGAAGCCACCAGAACTACTTGGGGAAGTGGGAGATTGTTCTCATCCAAACTCGGATCAATACAGATACACACAAATGTCTGCCACCATTTTGCTTCAAAATTGAGGGTGGCTTGGAGGATGAACCCCTGCTCTAATCCACGGTGGTGGTGGTCCTCGGGCAGCCAAAATCTCAGCTAGCCAAGGGCGAGCTGCATCAACCATAGCCAAGTTCTCTAGGTACTGGACTGCCTCTACCTCTTTAAAGGTGTTCAAAGAGAAGGAGTCGAATCTGACTTTCAGATTTCTCATCTTCGTTATCGTGGTCCCCTTCTTTATGTGATCCACATTGGCATAAAATTCCCGAACTAAGTGCTCATTTGCATCGATGACTCTTTGGGTGAACCACTTCCACCCCTTTCGCTCCCAAAACTGCATAAGGATATTTGGATTGTGAATGTCCAAATACTTAACTAAGAATTGTCGCTCAAGTGTGAGCGATCTCTAGGGCCACCACTCTCTGAAGTGTGTGAAGGCCTTCAAACGCACAAAGCGATCCTCCCATATTTCTTTCTTCATTGACCTCTCTAGGCCGCCCACTCAAGTGTCCCCTCCTCTACCATCGTCCGAAACATCATCATCATCATCCTCAATTTCCACTGGTGCCGGAGGAGTAGGCATAGAGGAGGGTTCGGAACCTGGCCACCAGCATCAAAACCCTCAAAAGAACTAGTTGTAGTGGAGGGTTCGTTGCGCAATATGTATATCACAGTGGGTTGTGGTGGTTGGGTCTGGGCCTCAGGTTGTACCTCCATTGGCTGACCCTTGTGGATTTCCGAGAAGGGGTATAAGAATTGGATTCTGAGGGCTCTGTGGCCCTTTCTCTCCCGATGGTTGGCCTTTTGGAAATTGTCTTAGATTGCACTCCAAGTGGGTGAGTGCCTTTTCCTCTACCTCGGAAGGATTCACCTCTCCCTTTGAATGTGTTGCCTCTACCACGTGATATAACCATTGTCTGCAATACAAGGTACATAAGTCAGTTGGAGTTCAAAACAGTTCAAACAATTGCATAAAAGTTGCAGGACAACAGTTTACAAAAGAGACAGTGCGGACCGCACAATTTTTAGTGCGACCTCATACTGTCATGTGTGAACCGCACAATTTTAAAGTGTGATCGCACACCCTGAAGTGCGTACCGCACAATTTTGGGTGTGGCCACAAATCCTGAAGTGCGGACCACATAATTTTGAGTGCGCCCGCACAAATCCAAGCTGAGATACAGGTTCTCTAAAGTTTCATCGTGCGGTCGCATATATGTTTCTACGGCCGCACAATTTTTCTGCGGACCGCATAATTTTGAGTGTGGTCCACAATTTTCAAGCACAACTCATCCCTAATCAATAGTTCTATGGACCACACATATTTGTGTGCAGTCGCACAATTTAAACATGTACGGCAGTGACTTTAGGTTTCTTGCAATTTTTCCCAAATTAGACATGGTTTTTTGCAAACAAACATGATCAATGGCCTACCCATTCCCCAATGAACATACATGACATTACCCACATGACTTTAAGCACATATGAAGAACATTTGAATATTTTAGTCCTACAAATAACTAAACTAATCAAGAACAAAAATCAAGTAAAAATGGAAAAATCTAACATAGATTGAACATACCAGTGATAAGGAATGCAGGTGAGAATTAGACTTGATGAATTGATTATGGAGTGTGAAATTTTTTGTGATGCAATGCGTTTGCTTAGGGTTCAAAAACACAGGGTGTGTAAAGTTGTGATTAGTGCTGAGAGACCCTATTTATAGGTTGACCAAGTTGGTCAAAAAGAGAATTGTGTGCGGCCGCGCAATTTTGAGTGCGCTCCGCACTCTTTACCTGCACTTGTACTAAGATCCAGCAGTCCGCACAAAAGTGAGTGTGACCTCATAATTTGTGTGATCCGCACAATTTTGTGTGCAGCCGCATATTAGCCTATTCTCTGCAAATCCAAAATTCATAGAGTTCACATCTTTGGGTCTCCGGTTGTGCGGCCGCAGAGTCTTCTCTGCGGTTGTAATCAGTATTGTGCGGTCTGCACTTTTTCAATAGGTGGCAAACTTTTCAATCACAGTTCCTACAATGCACACTAATTCCTGCAATTCACTTCAAAACCAGTTAATTCAATACAAAACCCATCTAATAAGGAAGAAAATGAAAAATGAAAAGAAACGTGGGTTGCCTCCCAAGAAGCGCATGATTTAACGTCGCGGCATGACGCAGGTTACCATCAATCACTTGAAATGAATTAACACCACAGCGTGGCCATCATCAACTTTCCCAAGATAATGTTTCACCAGTGACCATTGACTCAAAACACTTCATCATTTTCAAGTCTAATGCACCAAAGGGTGTCACATGCACAACTTCAAATGGATCACTCCACTTGGACTTCAACTTTCTCGGAAACATCCGCAACCGAGAATTGAACAATAGTACAAGATCACCTTCTTTGAATTCCTTGTTCCAGATATACATGTCATGGAGATACTTCATCTTGTTATTGTATAAGGACGAACTTGAATATGCATGGTACTGGAATTCATCAAGCTCATTTAATTGTGCCACCCTTGGCGGCGACATCCAATTCAAGATTAAGCTTCTTCAACGCCCACACAGTCTTGTGCTCAAGTTCCACCAGTAGGTGACAAGCTTTCCCGAACACTAACCGATACGGCGACATATCAATCGGTGTTTTGTAAGCCGTCCTATAATCCCAAAGAGCATCATCAAGTTTCTTCGACCAATTCGTCCTGTTGGCATTCACGGTCTTTGACAAAATACTCTTGATCTCCTGGTTAGAGACTTCAACTTGTCCACTTGCTTGAGGATGATAGGAGATCGACACTTTGTGAGTGACACCATACTTTGTGAGTAAAGTATCAAAATCTTTGTTTCAAAAATGCGATCCCCTGTCACTAATAATGGCCCTTGGAGTACCAAATCTCGTGAAGATGTTCTTTTTCAAAACTGCCACCACATTTTGAGCTTCATTGTTCGGTAAAGACACGGCTTCAACCCATTTTGACACATTATCAACAACCAATATGTTAGTGTTCCCACAAGAGCCCACGAACAGACCCATGAAATCAATGCCCCACACATTAAAAATGTCAATTTCCAAGATGGTGATGAGGGGAATCTCATTTTTCTTAGAAATCCCACCGGTCCTTTGACATTCATCACAACGCTTGACGAGATCGCTAGCGTCCTTGTAAAGAGTAGGCCAATAGAATTCACAACTCAACACTTTTGTTGTTGTTCTAGCTCCAGCATGGTGACCACCATATGGTGAAGAGTGGCAAGCCTCAATAATTTCTATTTGTTCATCCTCCGGCACACACCGTCCACGCCATCGGTATGAATCCAAAAGAGATAAGGATCATCCCAATAATATTCAAGGCAATCCCGTTTGAGCTTCTTCCTTTGTTTGAATATAAATCATTTCGTACAATACCACTCACAAGATAATTGGCTAAGTCAGCGAACCATGGCATCCCAGCCATTAAGATGGCTAGGAGTTGCTCGTCAGGAAATGAATCATTTATCTTAAGGTCGTCATGTGGCCACCCCTCTTCCTCCAAACGAGACAAGTACTCTGCCACTTGATTTTCACTACCCTAGCGGTCCTGAATCTCCAGATCAAACTCTTGCATTAGAATCACCCACCGTATTAATCTTTCTTTAGAATTTTTCTTTCTCATCAAATATTTAAGCTCCGCATGGTTAGTGAGAACAATCACCTTTGTACCCATCAAGTACGGGAAGAACTTCTCCATTGCAAAAACAATAGCAAGGAGCTATTTTCAGTCATTGTGTAGTTGACTTGGGAATCATTCATGGTCTTACTAGCATAGTAAACCGGATAAAAGATTTTGTTGATACATTGCCCCAATACCGCTCCAACTACCACATCACTTGCATCACACATGAGCTCAAAAGGTAAGCTCAAATCCGGTGTGGTGATTATAGGAGTAGTTGTCAACTTGAACTTGAGCAATTCGAATGCCTTCATACAATCTTCGTTGAAATGGAACTTGGCA
>ML289793.1:6013-19033 GCA_005239495.1 Nicotiana undulata | reverse complement strand
GATTTCCTTGGCTGTTGTGCAGCTTTGGATTCTACTGTATTCATCAGGACCTAGTCCACATACCAGCCACTTCTTGGCCTTGGCATTCTTCTCCCATTTCTTCAAATCTTCAGCCGTGCAGTCATCCCTAGTCTTAGGTACATCTACACCTTCAGCGGTCTTCTTCATTGTTGTAAGGGGTCCATCAGTGACTATGTCCCATATTTCATAGTCCTCTCCAATAAGATGGTCCTTCATTCTATTTTTCCACCAAGAATAGTACTGGCCATTAAAGAGTGGAAGCCTTGCAGTTGATTGACCTTCCCAGTTCCCAGGTGGTGCACTCATCCTGATATTTTCCAAGGTGTTAGCCTTTTCAAGGATAACCTGCTCTGATACCAATTGATGTTTTAGACTTCAATACTACACAATAATATAAGTTAATTGTGCAGTACCCAATTTTCGAGTGCTGTCTAAAAAGAAGAACCTGGTTCTTCTTGGTGTACTACTTTCTACTGTTGCGAAATAATAAAGCAGTAAAGTAAAGACACAGAGATTTTTTACNACCGTTTCTTCTAGTTGAACTGTAGCCTTCACACAATACTTCTGTTTGCAAAATATCCTGGGAACTTTTGCTTTTCAGAACTTGATTCACTTTTGTCTTTGTGCGTCTTCAATTTCAGCAGTAATACATTGAGTATTTATAGAGTCAGTTGTTGAGTACATGGTTCAATTCTGATCCAACTCTACCTGGGTATACGAGTTTGAATATGACTCAACTTCCTTCTCTATTCATGTCCTTGCTGAAATCAACTTCAATCTTCTTTATCAGTTTGCAACCTTTTCGTATTAGTAGACATCCTTTTAGCTTTTTGATACTCAGCAATCACTGATATCTCTTATGCATGAAACATTCTTGTGCCAACCGTTCCGTTCAGATGTGTGTGCTCTGATGGACCTGGTTCAACTTGTCAATCTTCAAAATCCATTCAGTGACATGGGCCAACAGTGAGATTTTTCCTAAGGATTATGTAGTCTATCGAAGATAAGTACAGACGTCTCTGTACCGATCCGCAAGACTCTACTAAACCTGCTCATGACCGATGAGTCCTATGTAACCTAGGCTCTGATACCAACTTGTCACGACCCCGAATCTAAATTGGCCGTGATGGCGCCTATCATGATACTAGGCTAGCCAATCTACCAAAAATGACAAATAAAACTTTCCGTTTAAAGCATAAGTTATCTCATATTCCATTAAGGTTATACTTTTAAGCATGTTCAACAATAAATATAATCAAGGTCTAAACACCTTTCTTCGCACTTGCGGTCCCTGGTGCACACCTGCAGATTCACTTAAAGGCCCCATTTCCCTTTCTGCGCTCGTCCAACCGCACCTGTGGGCTCGCAGGTGCGGAAATTCTTCCATTTCTGCGACTTAACAGCCCATAGCCCATTTCTGCATCTGCAATTCTTCCTTCACTGCTGCGGTCTCGCACCTGCGGTCCCCTAACCGCAGGTGCGGTTATGACAGAACCAGCAGCTTCAGCTGCATTCTCCAACTTCCAAACTTTCCGATAGCTATCCGAAATCAGCACGAGGCCCCGGGACCTCAACCAAAGATATGAAAAAGTCATAAATGATCACACAAACTTAGCCGAACCCACGGAACACCCAATATAACATTGAAACACCAAAAAAACTCATGATTCAAGCCTAAGGATTTTCAAACTTCTAAAGTTCGCTCACGGTGCCGAAACTAACCAAACCTCGTCTGAATGACCTGAAAATGTGCACACACATCCAAAATCACTCTACGAACCTGTTCCAACTTTTAGAATTCCATTCTGACCCCGATAGCTAAGTTTTCACTGTCGACCGGAAATTGCCAAAAACTCAATTTCGCCAATTCAAACCTAGTTCTACTCTGGACCTCAAAACCACATTCCGAACACACCTCTAAGTCCCAAATCACCTAACGAAACTACCCGAGCCATAAAATCCACATTCCGAGGTCGTTTACCTATAAGTCAACTCCCGGTTGACTTTTCCAACTATTAAGCCAACTTAAGAGACTAAGTATCTCATTTCACACCACGACCACTCCGAACCCGAACCAACCGACCCAACACAACATAATTAGGCTAAGCAACATATGATAAAGCAGAAACGGGGAAAACAGGGCTAATCTCACGGAGCAATCGACCGGATTGTTAGAGTGAGTGTTCTAAATGTGGGAATTTTATTTATTAGATTAACAAATATGGTTTGACTGATAAATCTATGAACTTTAATTTATTATTTTTATTATAACATTTCATTGGTCATGGTTAGAATGCCAACTTCATATTTATTCACGGTAATACTGCTGATAAATTTAATATGTTACCTATATTTCTTGAAAGTTAACGTTAAGGAAAAAATTAGATGTGCGAATATATTATAAAAACAATAAATAAATAATTTAAAGCTTTTTTAATTGTAAGTAAAATGGAGAAGGGTCTAAAATGCCCATGAATTATGGGATTTGGTACAATATTGTCCTCCGTCCACTTATTCGGTCTAAAAATTTCCCCGACGTTAACCTTTCGGCTCAAGTTTGCCCTTATTTCTAACAGCCCCCTTATAGCCGGGGCATTTTTAGAAGATAAGTAAACGGAAGGCAATATTGTACCAAATTCCATAGTTCTGGGCATTTTAGGCCATTTTTCATTATATATTTGACCATATTATTTGACATTTGCCTGAAATTTGTCTCTTTATGTTTTGTGGGATTCTCTTGTGGAATGCAACAATGTCTAATATTCATGTGGAATAGTTTTAGTAAAATTAGAGGCAAACCTTACAGCCTGTAAATCTTCACGAGCTTTTAGTTGGCAAATATGGAATTGCATTAAGAATTAACTTTTTTCTTGGCAGTAATACGTACCAATGTTGCATGACCTGAAATTCTTCTAGCAAGAAACTCATCTCAATTATCACTTCTCGTTTCCCATAATTAATGTTTATTAATAGGTATTTTTATATTTAGGTATTAATTGTCACAATCAGAAATTCATTAAAGATCATAATGACGCCTAATACCGTGATCATGCAAGCCAATAATTAAATGATTAACTTCATTACATTAGTATTTTTGAAATTATAATTTTCTACAATTAAATAGTAAGAGATAAAATTTACATAGTAAGTGACAATATTTTTATAACTTAAATACTGAACAATCCAAAAACATCCCCAAAACCCCGTGTCACGAGTAAATATGAGCATCAACTAAGAAATACAGTCAAATACATCTGTCTGGGATACAATTAGACATGAGTGTGTAACTAACTCGGGTGGAGACTCTGTGCGTGCTGCAGACTCATAACGTGGAATGAAGCTCACCTAAGTCCTCGCAATAACCGCGCATCTGTGCACACAAGGCCACTAGACATATATGCACCTGCACAAAAATATGCAGCAAGTGTAGTATGAGTACGTAAATCAATGCGTACCCAGTAAGTATCCGATCTAACCTCGAAAAAGCAGTGATGAGGGGTCGACTCTAACACTTACTATGGGATAACAATAAAATACCGTTATTATAATTAAGCATGGATTATATAGAACGTCCATAAACTCAATAACATGAAGTAAGTAAACAATTCTTATGTTAATAAGAAATTTCCAAATTTATTTTCGTCATTTAACATTTTGTATCTCAGGACAGTAAAACAATATCAATTATTATTAATTCCAAAGATTTATCATGCGCAAATCATGTTAAGGTCGTATGGCCCATTCCAATATAAATACTTAAACTATGGACTGTCGAACGACACGAACTATAGATGTGTTTATTTGCTATCGAGGCGTTCGGCCCGCTCCATAAAAGAAAATGCTTTAAAGAAACACAAATTCTCAATAACAGTCAAGTGTCCCATTCAAAACTTCAAGTAAATTAAATTTAACCTTTTACAATTATTTTATCAAATTTCAATATGACTTAAGCAATTAAGCTATCAAGTAGGAGTAAACATTGCAAGTATAGCATGATATGGGTCCTAGACTATCCGGACAATAGCCTAATTAGTATCTACATACGGACTCTCGCCACCTCGTGCGTACGTGACCCCCACAAATAGGAGCACATATTAATCAATTCATCTAAGGGGTTAATTCCCTCTTACAAAGTTAGAAAAGAGACTTACCTCGCTCTCAAAATTCCATAACTGGCTCCGAAGCCTTTCCAACAACTCAAATGATGTACATCGCTCCAAAACTAGTCAATAATGTGAAAATCCATAAACATATAGTCTAATACTCATTATAATTCAATTTACAACAATTTTTTAACTCTACTCGAAAAGTCGATAAAATCACCCTCAAGCCCACTGCCCGAATTTCGAATTTTCGAAGATAAACTTTACTCATAACACCACGATTTCAAATATATAATTTATTCCAAATTTCATGTCCAATTTCGTGGTCAAAATCCAAAAATACCAATTTCTAGATTTTTCTTCAAAATCCCAAATTTCTACAAATTTTCATGTCTAAAATCCATATATAAATTGTATTTAACTCACAACTAGTAGGAATCACTTACTTCATGATTGACGGTGAAAATGGTGCTCCAAAATCATCCCCAAAATTTGCTCCCATTATGGTTGTCCAATGGGACGGGGACGCGGGACGGGACGGGACGGAACGACATTTAGGCGAGACGGTGGCGGGACGGGACAAACGAGACAAAATGGTAGTCCCGTCCGTCCCACTAACAAAGGGGATGGTAGGGGATGGGAGGGAATGGGACGGGACAGAAAGGGACGGGACGGGATGGCGGAACAAAAAATGCCCTTTTTGACAAAACAAATTATTTAAGTATTAAGTTTGGCAACGAGTATTTTTTTGATAATGAATAAGTTCTTAAAGTTTGCAACGGCTAGTATTTTGACTTATTTAATAAACTTAAAAGTTAAACCAAAATTAAAAAACTAAGTAAAGAATTATAAAATATTAAAACAAAAGACTTATAATGAAATATTCTAGTAATTATAAATTTATAATAGAGTTATAGTTTATTTAATATTATTTCAATCCATTAAGTAACTAAGTAAGAGTGTAAGACAATTCATATAAACAATTCAACGCTTAAAACCTTTTATTTTATGAATAGAACTTTTAAATCCAACATACAAATATAATTCTTTTTAAGAGCACATAATCTACGCTCTAGGAAGGGTTCTGTTTGAACTAGGCCTCTTATTAGCCAATTATAACTTATCATACTAATATTTGTAATCTCCTATATAACTTCGTTGTAACTTATCTATAATTTCTCTCGGACAATTTTCTGGAATTGGCAATGTTGATTGATGTTCCATGAGTTCCATGTCGTCATCGCTACCAGTGTTAAGTGTCTCATTGTATTCTTCTTCTTCCCTAGTGGTTAATTTTTCAAAATCAAGATTTCTTATTTCAGAATTAATCCAATCTCTGAATAATATGAAAATCTCTAGGTTGTCCTCCACTAATGAATGTCTATGATCTCCGATTTGAAATATTGTCGCACTAAAAGCAGTCTCTGATGCTACTGATGATGATTGAATAGCCAGGATATCTCGGTCCATTATTGAAAGTGTTGGAAAAGCCTTGACACGCTCCCGCCACCATGCCAAAAGTTGTTCGTTGCCTTCTTTGTATTTAATACTTTCCAATCCTTGATTAAGATAAGAATCAAGTTCATCATGAATAGAGAAATCAAAACATGTTATATCATTCATATCTTCCCATAGAACTTCTACTCTAGACTTAGAAGTAGAAGGAGCAGTTTCACCACCTGTTGTTTCTATAGATTTATATTTATCAAAGATTGATCTAGCATAAGAATATATGCTAGCTTGGCAGTCTTCGAGAGATGGTTGTTCATTTTCTGTAATTGCTAAATTCTCATAAATTTTACGAACAAGTCCATTTGCACCTCTTAATTTTAAATATGGGTTAAGTATGGTAGAAATTAAATAAACTTAGGGGGGGAAAATACTTTTTAAATTTTGCAATCATTTTATTATTGGTTGGTGCATAAGTTGGATTAGTTTTATACTTACCAAATACAAAATATAATTCATAAATATACCATAAAATTTGTGTAACAGTAGGATAATATATATACCATAAAATTGTTTTGTAGCATAATAAAAAAATTCTAAAAATTTAGTAAGCTCTTTGATATGATCCCAATCAGAATCAGCAATTTGATCAGCGGGGATACCATTATGCATATTAAATACTTTTTGTATAGGCACCCCATAATCATAAGCAACTTTAAGCATTTCATAAGTAGAATTCCACCTAGTACAAACATCTTTTGGAACTTTTCTATATGGAAGGTTACCACTAGCACATTGTTGAGCAAATTCACGAATTCTACTCGCTTTATTAGCACGAAAATATAGTCGCAAGCATGTTGTACTTTACTACAAGCATCGGAAAATAAATCAATACCATCTTTTACAACCAAGTTAAAAATATGGCATGCACATCTAACATGAAATATTGCTGGATTAATTGGACAAAGTCTAGTTTTAAGCTAGTTGTTGTAGTTGTGTTAGCAGAAGCATTATCTAAGGTGATAGTTAAAATTTTATCAATGAGTCCATAAAAATCAAGTATTTGTAGAACAGTGGTTGCAATATATGTTCCAGTGTGTTTTGAATCAACAAATTTATAACCAATAATACGTTTTTGCATGTTCCGGTGATGATCCACCCAATAACATGTAACAGTTAAATAATCACAACTATTAGGACTACGACCTATATCAGATGTGATAGACACTTTACAATCTAAGTGAAAAAATATACAACGAATATACTGAAGATATTCTGTTTGAAATTTAAAAACACCATTTCTAACTGTGGTCTTAGGAAAACCTTGAAAAGCAGGATTATAAGTTTCTTATATATAATGCACAAAAGCAGGGTGAGAAGGAAAAGTAAAAGGTACACCACAAATAACCACCATTTTTGCTAAGTTCTCACGATCTCTATCTTTGTTATAGGGGCGTAAAATAGTACTAGAAGCAGGCTCAAATTGTTGTTGTACAAAATTAGAACCCCCGTCAGATCCACTAGGAGTGCCAGTACCGGTGCTAGGATCTGCTATTAGTCCAGCTTCTATTTTAGCTTGTATCCATAAAGCTTTGTGCTCCCTACCTAAGTGCCTAGTTAAACCCCTCGTCCCACCACTTTTGGTGTGCGTAAAGTTTTGCTTACATATTCCACATGTAGCACGTTGATTGACTTTATTATGTTTAAAAAAAATTCCATACAAGTGATATTTTGGGACGTTCATCCTTAGGCTTACCCTGTATAGGAGGTACATGGGGTAGAGCTCCAGACCAAGATTGAGTCTGAGTTGGAGCTTGTGTTGCGGGACTAGTTGGTGTTTCATCTAATTCTTCTTCCTCATTTTCTTCATCCTCATTTTCTTCGTCCTCAATAAAAATATCATTGCCAAATTGTCTTTTGTAAAGTTTCATGATCTAGTTGTTCTCTGAAATTAATATTATAACATGGGGGGGTTGGGAAAATGAATTTTCATCAACATGAGTCATTTCATCTATATGTGTTCTACTTCTAGGAGAAGGGTCAGGATTAGGACTAGGATTAGGATTACTATTACTTTTACTTTGCTACTTTTTTTACTAGTTTTTTTAAAGCCAAATATATTTTTAGGTGCCATAATTTAAGTACGAAATTAAATTAAAAAGTTAACACAAAAATTAAACACACAAATAAAATACGAAAAATAGAACACGTAAAGTAAACACAAAAATTAAGCACTAAAATGATACACAAAAATTATATATTAAAATTAGGAGATGGAACGAGCGCACCGTGATTAAAATTGAAACTTGAAGAAATTGCCCAAAATATTGCTCCAAATACTTGAAGAATTATTTTGAAGCTTGAAAGTTGCTCCAAATTGCCCAAATACTTGAAACTTATCACTTCATAGTTGATAGTGAGTTGAGAGAATAATATAGATAGAACGTAAGAGATTTGAGAGAGAATGATTGATTTTTGTGGGATAAAATGAAGAAGGATGGAGTTATTTATAGTAGAAAATACTGTGAAAGTGTAATTTAATAAACTTAGGGAGTATATTAAAAGTTTGGGGGTAGGGGGTGTTTTGGGGGGGTGGAGGCTAAAAATAGCCGTTTTTGGCCGTTGGGAACGATTATTTTTGCAATTAAAGTCGTTGCCCAACGGCTAGAATTCAAAAAAAAATCAGGCGGGACGAGATGGAACGGGACGGGACAAAATGGTCATCCCGTCCCATCTCGTGTCTCGTTTAACATAGGCCCATCCCGTTTAGAATTAAGTGGGACGGAACGGGACAGGACGTGGGACGGGACGTCCCGTCCTGTTGGACAGCCTTAGCTCCCATGAAGAAATGGGGTGGAAATAATCCCAACCCCCGTCTTTAAAAGACATTACCCTTGTTTCCCCTCCTTCGCGAACGCGGCAACAATTTCGCATTCGCGAAGAGCATTCCTGCTCCAGCTCCAAAATCCATTGTGCGAATGCGGTGCGATGGTCGCAAACGCGATGACAAACTCCTCCGCCCTTTCACGATCACGACACCATACACGCGAACACATAGAGAAACTCTCCTGGGACCATCTTTTGCATGCCTCTCTACGCGATCGCATAGACCCATTCGCGATCGTGAAGCTCTACCTCTCACAATGCTTCACGAATGTGATCCTTCCTTCGTGAACACGAAGAAGGACGCACCAGACTTCAGCAACAACAGCACAAAACATGGGAAGAATGACCCGAAACCAACCAGAAACATATCTGAGGCCCCCGGGACCGCTTCCAATTACACCAATCAGTCCCACAACATAACACAGGCGTGCTCGAGGCCTCAAATCACATCAAACAACATTGAAATCATGAATCACACCCTAATTCAAGCTTAATGAACTTTAGAACTTCAAACTTCTACCTTTGATGCCGAAACCTATTATATCACATCCATTGACCTCAAATTTTGCACACAAATCACATTTGACATTACGGACCTACTCCAACTTCCGGAATCGGAATCCAAACCCGATATCAAGAAGTTCACTCCCGGTCAAACTTCCCAAAAACCTTCAACTTTCCAATTTTTTGCCAAATGATTTCGAAATGACCTACGGACCTCCAAATCCACATCCGGATGCTCTCCTAAGACCTGAATCACCATACGGAGATATTCCCAAGATCGGAATTCTAAACGGACACCGATAGCATTAAAATGCACTTCAACTCAAATTTATGAAAATCTTTTCTAAATGCCAACTTTCCACAACAGGCCCTGAAACGCTCCTAGGTCATCCAAAACCCTATCCGTATATATGCGCAAGTCCAAAATCATCATACAAACCTGCTGGAACCTTCAAATCCCGATTTCGAGGTCGTTTACTCAAAAGTCAATCATTAGCCAATCTCTCCAACTTAAGGTTTCATAATTATAATATTCTTTCCAAATCAACTCCGAACTTCCCGAAATTCAATTACGAACACACGCACAAGTCATAATACCTTAAGTGAAGCTACCCATGGCCTCAAATTGCCGAACGACATGATCGAGCTCAAAACGACCGGTCGGGTCGTTACATTCTCTCCCACTTAAACATATGTTCATCTTCAAAGGTGCTAAGAATTGCTTTGGAGTTTCTCAAAATCATAGTTTAACCCCTTGAGCACTTATCCGTGCTTCCACAACCTATTTGAGCACATTAGCTCGAGTCAGTCTGAAGATTCCCCTATTTATTTAGTCAAAAAGCCTTAGAGCCAGATTCCAACATCTGAAATTCCCTATCAGGCCTGTTTTCAACGTAAGAACACTATATCAATCATTACACACTGTGACAAACATGATTGTATACCCTCACTGAATTCACACCATGCACCACGTAATTCACATGACCATAATAACATCCTCTGATAATAATAGTGTCACGACCCAAAAATCCCTCTAAAGGAGTCGTGATGGAACTTACTCTCTAAACTAGGTAAGCCTAACAGTAACAGAAATAACATTAATATTCACTAACTTCAAATTAGGTAACTCTAAAAAATTACAATTCCCAAAACTGGTAGTACAAGTCATAAGCCTTTCTATGAGTGGTTGTACAAAATGAATATATCATTGTTCCAGAACAAAAGGAAACAATGGAAATAAGTACAATAGAAGGTGACTCTAAGACCTACGAGCGCAGCAGCAAGTTTACCATGAGTCTTCACACCAACGATCCGCACAGCTACTAATGATCAAATACCTGGATCTGTACAAAAATGTACAGAAGTGTAGTATGAGCACACCATAGCGGTGCCCAGTAAGTATCAAGACTAACCTTGTTTGAGTAGTGACGAGGAACAGTCAAGACACCTACTGGTCAAACATATTGAACAGGATATGATAATAAACTACCAAGATAAAGATAACAAAGTAATGTCAATAGCAGGGAGAGATCAAACTACAAACAGTAGAGACAATAAAAGGAAAATACGGATGATAATGAAAGATAACCAAGTAAATTAAAACCAACATGGGTGGAACACAGACAAGTAAAAATGTACTCAAATGAAGATGTGTTAACTCAATCAAACACACCATTTCTAATACACAATCCCGGCCATCTCAATCCTCGGTGTCTCATATCATAAATCTCAATTCCAAACCCTTTGTAACGACCCGACCGGTCATTTTGAGATCTAGCGCGTCGTTCAGTTGTTGGGAGTCATGAACAACTTCATTTCAGGTATTATGAATTCCGCGTATGGTCGGAATTGAAATTCGGGAAGTTCGGAGTTAAATTGAAAGGAAAATTCTCATTTCGGAAGCCTTAAGCTGGGAGAATCGACTAAGACTGGGATTTGGAGTAAAAGACCTCGGAATCAGGATCCAAAGGTTCCAGAAGGTTCGTACGATGATTTCATACATGGACGTATGTTCGGATCGGATTTTGGATAACCCGGGAGCATTTCGGCGTATATTGTGGAAGTCAACATTTTTGAAGGAATTTTCTAAGTTTGGCTTGAAGGGCATTTCATATATATTGATGTCCGTTTGAGATTCCAAGTCTGGGAATAGCTTCGTATGGTTATTCGAGAGTTGGAAGCGCGATCAGAAGTGAATTCGGATGTCCGGAGGTCAGTTTGAAGTCATTTGGCTAAAGATAGAAATTTGAAGGTTTTTGAAGAATCCGACCGGAAGTGGAAATTTTGATATCGGGGTCGGAATGTGATTCCGGAAGTTGGAGAAGGTCCGTAATGTCGAATATGACTTGTGTGCAAAATTTTGGGGCAATCGGATATGATTTGATGGGTTTCGGCGTCGGATGTAGAAGTTTAAAATTCTAAGTTCTTAAAGATTTGGATTGGAGAGAGATTCGTTGTTTTGATAATTTTTGATGTGATTGGAGGCCTAGAGCAAGTCCGTGTCATGTTTTGTGATAGGTTGGTGTGATTGGACGGGGTCTCGGGGGCCTCGGGTGGATTCCGGGTGATTAAAAAATCAATATTTGAAGTTGATGAAAGCTGAAGTTTGTTGTCATCTGGTGTGACCGCACATACGAGGCTTTGGCCGTAGGTGCGGCTTTGGGCGCCGCAGGTGCGAATTTGGGCTGGAGATGAGGAGGCCGCAGGTGCGGGAGATTGGGCGCACTTGCGGAAGCGCAGGTGCAGAAATAAGGCCTGGGCAGATTGTTTTTAAACGGGAATTTGGACATTTCTTCTTCAATTTTCATTTGGTATGGGCGAGTTTGAGGAGCTTCAAGGAGAGATTTTTTTCAAGGATCATAAGGTAAGTAATTTCTTCAGTACAAGGTTTATGCATTGATTGAACATGAGACATTGTGGGAAAATTGGAGTTTTTGAAGAAAACCTAGAAATTTGGTAAGTTTGATTTTAACCACGAATTGAGCATGAAAATTTGAGTAAATTGTATATTTGAACTAGTAAATCTATGGGTAGAGTTTATCTTCGAGGAATTTCGGAATCCGGGCATGTGTGCCCGAGGGCATTTTGGTCAATTCATTGAGCAAAGTTGGGAAATTATATAATTTGAATTCGTTACATGTATTCGAGTGAATTTTCATTGCTTTACCCATTATTTGGTAGTTTTGGGGCGTCGTGCATCCATTGGAGTCCTTGAAAAGGCTTGGAAGCCAGTTATGAAGTTTCGGAGCGAGGTAAGTCTCCTTTCTAACTTTGTGAGGGGGAATTGTTCCCCTAGGTGAACTAATTAAGTATGTGTTACTATTTGTGGGGGCTACGTATGCACGAGGTGACGGGAGTCCGTGCGTAGCTACTGTTATGCCATGTTCGGGTAGTCTAGGACCCACAAGCATGTCTTACCTGTTGTACTTGTGATTTTGTCAATGATATTAGCCTGGTGATATTATCGAGTTAGTGATAGAATACTTAAAAGATCAGAACTTATTGTGATGACCCAAAACGGGGTCATCTTATGTGCATCAAATTTGGACTGTGTTCCGAGGCACGAAAGCCTCCATTAATCTCACCTCGATGTGCGTGCGCATACCGGGCGCGTAGCCGGGAAGCCCTTTTGTGAAAAACTTGATTAAGAGTTAAATTTGTGATAATTAATTGAATAAAGTTGACTTTGGTCAAATATTTTGGTAAACGGACCCGGATCCGTGATCCGACGGTTCCGAAATGTCCATAGGAAAATATGGGACTTGGGCGTATGCTCAGAATCGAATTCCGAGGACCCAAGTCCGAGAAATGAATTTTTAAAGAAAATTGTTTTATGAAAATATTAAAGGCTTATAAAAATGAACCTTGATGTGAAACCTGTGCTGCCGGGCCCGTAGTATGATTTCGGAGCCCGGAACAGGTTCAATATGTGTTATATAAGTTATCTGTGAAATTTGGTGTAAAATGGACTTGATTTGATTGGTTTCGGATAAAATGAGGAAAATTGGAGTTAATGAAGTTTTGAGAAATCTCATAGAATTTGAAATTTGGTTTGGAA